>JAHZNB010007681.1:0-11708 GCA_027744295.1 Callyntrura guangdongensis | reverse complement strand
CCCCCTCCACCACCACTGCCACCATGAACAGCAGAGCAACTGCAAAACGAGATGTTGATGGGAGGAAAAGAAGGAAGATGCTCTTTCAAGTGATTTGGTTTTGGCAGTGGCGGTGGTAGCTTGAGATATAGGGAGTGAATAGTTGATGAGGAGAGTTTTTGGTAGAAACGATTAACAAGCCTGTCAGTCATCATCATTTTCACCACATAATCATCCCCCATCATCGGCGCTCATATCGTAGTTAATCATCATCAGACGACGCGCAGGAGGTGGGGAAGAGGGAGGTGCGAGGGGATAAAGAAAACAAAAATGGTTTTCCATGTTGTATGCATTATATTTCACCCACTTGTGCTGGTTGCTTATTTTAATAAGACGACTTATCCGACTGTATTAATAAGAGGACAAGAATGACGGGACACGTGTGTGTGAAGTTTCCCTGGTGACATTCTTTTTTGTTTCAAGGGAGTTTGCTTTCTGATCGAAATTACTGTTTTTTTATCCCTTTTTGTTTTCAAGCCTTCCATGGTAGCTCCTAAACTGTTCCAATTCATGGGAAACTGAAAATGAGGTTGGCTATAAAAATAGTTGAATAAGTAGTGTGTACACTTGCATTAAAACCCCACATTTTTGTTGATTCGCCTTTGTAATAATCTGATAATCAGATATAACTTTACGATTTCGTCAACCTTCTGTACTGTCATTTTTTCGGCGTTGTCGTTGCGTCGTAAAAAAGTCCTAAAAGTTGCACCAAAAATGAAACCAGCTTCAAAATAAAGTTTGACTCAAGTTGAGTTTATTTTTCGAGGTACTTATAAAAAGTTTATTATTTGTTTTTCTTTGGTGCATCGTGGTGAGAATGTTCAATTAATTCTCCCTTTCTCAGCCAACGAAAGGTGAGGAGAACAATTGGTTTCTTGCCCAGAAGGGCCATTGAAAAGTGAGAGGGATGCGCATATGCACAATTGTATGTATAAGTGGGATCGTTAAAAATTAGATCCATTTTAACGCTCCTCACCCGCTATTGCCTGGCAGTCAAGGCAACTTTAAAATGCCCTCAAAACCATCAACCGTACCAGCAACACGTATGTTTCAACAAATCGCCAAAGAACACCCTCCGGACTACCCTGCACTTGGTAATCATCTAAAAGTCAAAGTGCACTGATTACCGAATGGCTTTGTAGCATCCAGTAATAGTACAAAAATTTACATAAAAATTCAGAAATGTTTAAGAAGAGAGTGAGTCTTATCAGATAAGTTTCTCCTTATCGTCGTCAACCTTCATTCCACATGCATAGCTTTGTACACAGTCTCCCTTCCGAAAATCTCTCACACACACACTCTTTCTCTATTCATCCCTGAAATGATAAAAATGAAATCGACAACAGTCACACGGTTTGACCAACATCGCCCTACTTACTGTCACGTTATCAAGACGTCCTTCAAGTTGCATTGTCATGGTGTTAGTTTTTGTCCTTACAAAGAAAGTACCCGTCACCACACCACCGCGTACTAGTTCCTGCTAATTAGAATCTCTCTATGCAAATGTCCTGATTACCTTGGAATTTAGATCCCCCGGAGTCCTAAAAAAATTCAATGGGAGAGTGTTTTTTGTTAAAGCCCGCAAAAACTAAATTTACTAGTCGCCTCGTCGCACATTTTTAAAACATCACTTTTTTAACAAGAAAAAAATTACCAAGAAAGCCGCACTAGTTTCAACAAGAGTGTCAACAAGAAAAAAACAAAGTCAACGGGATAGCCATTATCCCGCTTTTCCATTTTTCTTTTATGACGCGGCTCCTCCTTACTTTTCAAATAAACTATCATCATATTAAATTTCCACATAAAAAGTGTTGATGTAATTTGATCTTCTTGTTGATCATCATCAACGG
The DNA here is from genome assembly GCA_027744295.1 of Callyntrura guangdongensis. Taxonomy (NCBI): domain Eukaryota; kingdom Metazoa; phylum Arthropoda; class Collembola; order Entomobryomorpha; family Paronellidae; genus Callyntrura; species Callyntrura guangdongensis. The sequence continues at coordinate 9,819 of JAHZNB010007681.1, read as the reverse complement.
CAGCGTGGCTTTTTGACTGAATGATGATGAGAGAGGTGCTATGATGATAGCAAATTAGTAGCAATAAGGGAATGAACAAGTGATGAGGATCGTTTTCAACGTGAAGGCGAAAGAAAAAAGAGCAACTGCAGCAGCAGCAGCAGCTTTATACATCTTTCAGGTAGGAAAATCGGGAAAAACAGAAATGACCGGCGGCAGTACCACATCCACTGCTTACCACAGTAGTATCCAAAATGAAAAAACATCTCACCTCACTCTTTCTCTATACAGTGTGTTCTTTCATTTTTTTCGACAGAGATCACAGAAGGTGTACACTTTTAACGTGAAAAACCCCAGAACGAGAGGAAGGTAGGCCAGAATAAGAAGAAAATGAAAGAGACAGGAAAATAGTCAAATCTGACAAGACTTGATATGTGCTTGGCTATTTTGTTAAAAAAAACAGCAGTTCAGTGAAGAGCATGTTGTTCCCTGCCAAATTGACAAATGATTCTTGTCCGGCCGTTCATTTCAAAGCAAGCAAACTGCTAAATAAGATGTTCCTTGTTCGCCTAATAGCTCCACAATGAAATAGCTATGCAGATGGGTTAGGTAGGTATGTTATGTATTTATGTACCACCAAACGGGTATACACATCGGTATATCCGCACATACATCATGATCATAATCATGGTCATCTTGATGATACTGGAAAATAATTGCGAGAGAATTAATGGAGAGATAGCGTGAAAAATAAGCGAAAATGAGGTGATTTTTTTGTAGGCTAAAGATAAAATACATATATAATGGAAAAAATGCTTGCATCTTGTCGTCAATTACCCGACTGAATTTATGCAGTAGTAGAAGCAGCAGTAGTGGTGCTTGTGCATGCAAAACTCCAAACTCTCCGTCGTGTAATTTTTGCAACCACAACTTGTTCCTCTCTGCATCTTCTCATGTTACCTCGTTTTGCAGGGATGACTGGCTCGACCAATTTCGAACAAGATGTATGTTGATGATGATGATGGTCGTCTCTTTATTTTCAGCTTTTTCTCTTTGATATTTTGTTCATGGGAGACAGAGGCCGTCGCGCCAGGTTTGCCATATTATGGTCAATTACTGAAGAAGCTCTGAGAAAAAAAATTCGGAATTAAACGTCTTCACGAAAATATTGGTTACCTACATTTTATTAAAATTGATACGTTGTTGACGCTTGCTTCTTTTACCACTGCTGCTGTTGTTGTTGATGATGATGATAATTATGTTTTCTTTTCTAAAGCTGTGCTATGTGCAATGAGCAAAGATGATATTGATGATGTTGATGAGTTTACTAGCAAGTACACGGTTTATAACATGACTTTCCTTTATAAAAACTGCACCGGTGGTTGTTTCTTGGTTGTAACGGCGGTGGCGGCGGCAGCAGTACTTAAATTATTTTTTGCACAACAAATGTTCTTACTCCGCCCGTCTGTTCACACACGCACATTTTTACAGTTTTTTCTTTATCATTTCAAGATCAGCCGAGACAAGTCACTTGTGGTGTTGTGATGATCCCTGTAAGATCAACAGACAGATGCATTATCCCCCTTTCGTGTAGTCGTAGTCACCGTCGTCGTTGTTACGTGTACACGAATGAGTAATGAGTAATGTGAGTTGTTGAAAAAACATTACCGAGAGAAGTACCTATAAATAAAGCGGAAAGGTGCACCGCAAAAAATGCAGTGCATTTGCATTCTGCTTACATGTACAAATATTGTTGTAAATTGTGCATAAGTACGAATTGTAGCAGTAATAATAGCGGCAAATGGTCAGCCTGAAAAAAAGAATCATTATGACGTTGTTGATGACGACGCTTTTGACTGATTAGCACCTTTTATCTCTCATCATCATCACCACTATCGCCAAGATGATGATCAATTCTCGTCTTGTCGAGAAAGAGAAGACGAAAGAAGCAGTGAAACCAGTCAGAAGCAGCATAGTACCATTACGGCTGTTTTTATCCAGTTCCGAGAGAGAGAGAGAGACATACCAATTGTAGCAAGAGCACTATTTTAACAGTTTTCCAATTTTCCAAACAACCAGAGTTCTCTCTGAGAGCAGCGTCGGCAAAACTTGTATAAGGCTTCAGTGGAGGTAGGCATATGAGAGTAAGTGGCAGGTAAGCAGGCTAAGCTGGTATTCATTTTTTCTTAGATATTTGGTTTTTCTTTGGCAAAAAATATACATATACTTGGAGAATATTATTTAATGATTAGACACACTGCCTGTTTAAGATTACAGCAGTACATAGTATTCCCAGAGTAATAATGGCAGTGGTTGGTTAGTGGTGGAAGGAAGGGATAGATGAATGCTAAAACAGCAATAATAATAACAATGTTGTTCACGAGGACGACGACGATGCCGGTGATGATGATAATGGTTTTCGTTGAGTTGGTTAGTAGTTGTGGGTCGTCATGGTGTCGCCAGCTAGCCAGCAGAAGAGAACAGCTATTAACAAAGTACATAGTTTGCTAAATAGCCCAGTAAGTAGTTTTGGTTGAAACATGGCTAATAATGGGCTGTTTTACATGAGAAATAATAATAATAAGATTGGAGAAGGAAGAAGAAAAAAAGCTGACGACGACGACCGCAGCAACTACCCCTGTTGTACCGACTGACTGGTTTTTACCATGTGAAAAATGGTAAAAGTAATAATAAAAATAATAATAAATACCATTTTCCATTATAATCGTTTTGCTTTTTTGTACTGTTAACTTCTCCACACCGCGTCGTTTTGTTCCTGCTCAATGTGACCTGGCCAGAATTTTTTCCTGAGTGTTTTTGTGCAATCATTCAGTCAGCATTGCGTTATTCTATTTTTCTTACATTTTGGCAAAAAAAATATGGCAATATTCCACGGACGGTTTTCTGGTAAAATAACAGAAAAGAGAAGAAAAGGCCACTAAAGACCATGTAAAATAGAGCTATTTTTATTATCTGTTTCTTTTTCCGTAACAACTTCACATATTTTTATGGTTGGCAAAAATGTTGTTGTTTTTCAACATAAAAAGAGCGATCGTTTTGTTTGCTGTCATTTTCCAACAATTCTTTACAAGAAACTTTTAGGTTAAAAAGACCAAAAGGTGGAGGAGGGGGAGGATGCAAAAATATTTTTTTGCTGGAGTCAAGGAAGCATGTTAAAAAAATTGAGTGCGAGAGAGAGATAGAGAGTAAATTGAATCTCTCAGAAATTATTATGATTTGTTTGCCGTTTAAGCAGAAAAAGAAACTGTTGGCTAGTAAAAGTAGATGGATGAGATGATGGGTTTGGTTGGTTTGGTTTTGCTGCTGCCGCTCTGTTGATGGAAGTAAACGAGTATCGAGTAGTGAAGAGAGAGAGAGATGAAACGAGTGAGTGAGCAAACAAAGTTTTGTGTAACCCTGTAATTAGCAAGAGGCATTATTCTTGCCGAAAGCAATATATATGTTCGTAATAAAAATATCAACTAAATATACCTATAACCTTTCTAGATACCCATCCATTTTATATACGGCACTTAAAAGCCTGTAAAGTTTTGTTCAAGAGAGCATATTGTATTCTTGCCGAGAGAGAGATAAAAATTCACAGAAAAAGTGTGCATTGCTGCTGTCTGTGCTGGGAAACTAAGAGAAAATCCTTAAATGAAAATGGCAAAGGAAGAACAAATCCCGACGTCAAACGTACACACATTTTTACACACACACACACACGACAGCGTTAGCAGCAGCGATAGAAAAACTCGCCACGTTTTTCGTATGGGATTTTTTCCGTAAACGTGTCGGCGGCATTTTGTGCGCGAGGATGAATGTTATTAGAGAATAATGTATAAGACGGTTGGACAGGTGAATTACTTCTTGTTTTATGCGGCAAATACCTTTTTTATCCCTGGCACTGACGAACGTCGTCAAAAACGAGCATATTATATACCCATTCATACTTTATGTTCGTTCGTGTGTGCATTTTATGAGTTCCCAGTTCGTGTACAAGGTTTTTAGGATGTGTGTGTGTGAGTGTGTGATATTTAATGACTGTGTTTAGTGTTTCACTTGCTACTCCATGACAGCCACTTGTTCCCCGTTCACACAAACACGTATGTGTGTACTCTAGCCTAACTCAGAATACATTCATTACTACATTGTTTCACAATGACATTAGAAAAAATTAGAAAAACAATAAAGTTACGGTAGTGTTCTTCCCATTTATTACCATTGTCATGTTTTAAGCTCGGCAGCAGCAAAAAAAGTTTTTTTCAGGAGAATTTTACACATTTTTATGACGTTGTTGCGTTCCAGGGAAGGTGAAGCTTTTCCATGTTTTGTTCATTTTACCATTTCATTCAAGTAATATTATATGTCCATCTAGTCAAGTACCTAGTACATAAGTTACCTATTTTCAGACGTACAAGTTGTACATGTACACGCCTTTTGTATATATCGCCATTTGTTGTTGGTACCTGTGAAAATGATACTGTAGTTGTTCCAGAGCATAGGGACCCCCTTAACGTCTTCAAGTGGGATGTAATGGGCAATAGAAAATCATGACGACATGCTCGACTCGATAAAAAAGTGATTATTAGTGAGACTGATGACGATAATGATGATGATTATGAAATGAAATTGGTGAACAAGAATCTTGAGTGGCAGTTTGCTTAGTGATACCAATAGTAGTAGTAGTAGTGGTCTTTGTATTCGCAATCGTGGTTGCTTTACATTATTATTCTTATGACGACGGACGACTTCTACGTTTCATACTACGGCTGCTGTACGAATAAAATGCAAATATTTGATGTAATAGCCCCCTCATCATCTTCATATTAATTATATTTTCCCCCTGTCTCAATCGTCATCTTCACTGACTAACTCACAAGGTGAGTTTTGTCAGTGTGGTGATCACCATATGAGGATGATCGATTCTAACTAAAAAATTCTTGATGATAATGTCTGACCTGGCTTCTCTTTCTTCTTGTTCTCATTCTCCGGTGAACATGTTCCATCCTCAGAACACGCTTCACCGATATGCAGGTATCATCATCAAGATCATCTCAATGTACATGCAAGCAAATCCCACATGGTATCCCAACGACTTATGTAAAGTATGTGTGTAGTTGCCCCATAATACATCCCATTCTGCCGTTAATATTGGCTAATTCTAACCAGTTTATTGATGCTTCTTGATCTACACCCAAGTGGTGGAGATACAAGAAAAAACTGTATTGTACACACATAAATGCTTACTTACGTATACACAAACAGCCTCAGCAATTACACAGGTGCTCAAGCTCATCATCATCATCATCCACAGTCCGAAGACAACGCAGCAGCAGGTCTGCATTCTGCAGTACATTTTTACTATTACCATAACAACAATAACTACTTACTCCACTGATATTACCAATGCAAGACATACCATAAAGGCTACTACTACTACAATTACTGCTACTTCTACTGCGGCTGATGATGATGAGGCTGTGTCTTCACTGTTCCATACATACATACACACTTATTTCAGTTTTTATTTGATTTTCCTATCAACTCTACTCATCTTAGCACATTAATTTTTATTACGTCTTCACCCTTTTTTGTAGCTAATTCCTTTCGTCTCGTATTACGATTACTCCGCTGGGCACTACTTCTTCTTCCTATTCTTCTGCTACACGTCAGTTTAATTACCTTTACACATAAATTGTGTCTTCTCTTGCAGAGAGGAACATTAATTTATAATATGGATATTATGTGTATTATTATCTAAACTGCCCCTTTTCCTTCTCTGCACCAGTATTTAACATCGGCCAACACGAGGATGCCATATGAACTATGAACCGTATTAGTGTAATATTTTAGATACCTTATTAAAATACGATCGGATTAGAAGTAAATTTACGTCTTTTGCTGCTGCATTATATATGCATGTCCGCGAGGTAATTAATGTCGAAGCGGCTTTCTCTCTTACCCACCGTTTCTCCGCTTGTTTTGTAGGAAAACAATACTTTTTACTTGACAATGAGAAATGAAGTTCTGTTCGGTCGGAACAATATACTATTATTGTGTAGCTACATTGGTAAATGAAAATTAAAAAAACAAATAATTATTTCTGCAAGGTTGGCGGTGTTATTCGTAGGGGGTTATATCTATCTACGAAGTCTGCAGGATTATGTGTAGGTGGGAGTTGGAGGAAACGGAGAATTACTAACTAGATATTATATGACGACAGCAATGATTATGGCTGACACACACACACACTTACGCACACGTAATGCTTTTTATTCACGTCATTCTAAACCCTAAAACACACCACCAAATTATAAAATATAAAAATAACTATTGTTATTATTAAAGTTTCCTTGATGTTAGTTTCATTTTTATAATGATATACGATCTTTGTGTGCAAGGCTGCGCTTGGTGTACTCTTGGTGCATACTATTTACACGTGTAATTAGGTGAACTCCCATAAAAAATTATGGAAGGCATACACACACACTATAGGAGACAATGAAACTTCCTTTAGAACCCCCGTCAGAGCCACCACCAACATCGCAATTATATTTCTTCCACTGCCGACAGCAGAAATCACGGAACAGCAAAGCTATATTATAAAGAGAGGTACACTCATGAAACAAGTAATTGTTCATAAATTATCAATGTGTACATATAATTATCACTCTCACACACAGTGCCGTAGCAAGGTCACTGTTTAATGTAACAAGGTGCACATGATTATATAAATGTAGAAATGTTACATGACATTGTAAATTTTCAAAAATGAAACGTCAATAGAGCCCAGCGTAAATGAAAACTTAGTGGATTTTGGCGTTTAAATAAAATTGTAGAGCCACCTCTACTTTTTCCTTTCATCTTTTTTAAGCCTTTTTGGTTGTGTTACGTTCAACGTTACAAAGAAGGAAACTGGGATACTTTAAAGTGTGTACCTAAATTTTTCGAGGTAATAAAGTTATAAAAAGGTCGTGCAACACTGATGTTGATGATGACGACAATGATTGTGATTGCAGCTGATATACAAATAGAGTTTCTTTATGGACTTCTTCTCTCCTGTTAGCTTTCAACTTTTTTTTTATCTCCCTGAATCTCTCTTTGCGAGTATCCATCCACCCAACCTGATCAGTTGACTGCTGCTTCAAGTGGAACTGGTCTAATATTTGTAGAGAGAAGTGTACTGGTATAATATACGGGTATGATGGTGGTGGTGATGAAGACGCTTAAAAGTAATTTAACAAAACAAGTGATACAAAGAGACGTGCCTGTAGTCCATACTACCACAGGATGATGATGATGAGTCGGTGTTAATTACCGGGGTAATGTGTCCACGTTATCACTAATCAGCTATCATGATCCATTAAGTATCCCCATTTTACTAGCCGGAGGATGAAAAAAGGAGAATCATGAAACCAGAAAGGAAAAAAGCTGAACGAGAAAGAAAAGAAGCAAGAGAGCTGCAAGGTTCAAGCTGCTTCTCGGCTACTGCTAGGCTAATGTTTCGTTGTTGTTGTTTTTTCAGTTTAGATGAATGATGTATTTGAGAGCGAGAGCAAAAAAAGAAAAAGGTTAGAGAAAGAGGTTGGAGGGAGGAGGGTCAAATCCATTAAATAAAAACAGACATCATCATAAGCAACTAATATTAGTGTTATTATTGTAAGACTTACAACCAAGAACCACGCTCCACTCTTTTCTCTCTCTTCCTTTAACTCTGCCTCAAGCAAACTCAAACCTAACCTGGCTAGCCAGGAACACGGCTGGCGGTGGTGATGGTGATGATGATGATGAACCAGGCCATCAGCCCAGAGGAAAATAAATACATACGTAATATTATGCGCGATGATGCTGTTAATGATAGCCACTACCGATTTTTTCGTAACATATATATTTTAACCAAATAAAAAACTTGTACATGGAAGTACTTTACGCAAACTTACAAAAACACATACTATCCAGTCGTCGAGGAAAAAAATTCAAAGTCAAACGTGCTCTTGCTAAGAAGCTGCGGTGCTGGATGGAATGCTTGAAAGAAACAATTATTAACTTACCAATTTTTAAAATATTTATTCATCCAGCTAGTTAAACTCGTCTAAAAAATGTTCAACAAAAATGTTTTGGTTGTCAGGGATGAGTGGTGAGGGCTGCTTTATAAAAATATGTACCTAAATGGTTACCACGAAGGAATTTGCTGAAATGTTCTTTTTCGTCAACACCGTTTTCCCTTGTTTATTCGGTAGCTCGGTGTTTGGCAGTGAACTTGGTCTTGTTTTGTTTAATGTTGTCGGTTTTTTACGCCACGTTGATGTGTGTAAAACTTGAACGGTGGTATTTTAGTGTGGTCTACGTGTGTTTGTGTGTGTGTGGGACATGTGCATAATGATGATGAGAAGCAGAACTGCCATTTATTATTAGGAGAACGATGATGAAGTTGAGGATGATGATTTCTCTTAATAAATTAGCCGCCACGGCGGTGGTTTTTGTGAATAACGTGTCAACAAGACAAGAAAACTACTCCTACTTATGATACTGCTGGCAGGAGAGATGTTTGAAAGAAATAAAGAAGAAGAAGAAGTAGTAGTAGTAGATGCGGTGTTGGTGTTGGCATTCAAATTAAACGAGGCATGCATGAGAAAATATTTTGAAAAGACGGGTAGCTCTGTAACAAGAAGAACGTTTAATGTAGAACTGCTATTCATTCCTGACAAATAGTCATAATCATAATAATAAAGTTGAGGTGTTAAAAAGAAGAATGGGGAATAAAAAAGACAAGCCATTTAGAAAAGTATACAAGAGTGAGCGAAAGAGTGAGAGAGATGCCTCAAACAGAGGCACACATAATTATCATGATGATTGTTCGTAAAGTGGGTAAAAGCGACCGCCGCCGCGCCGCAACTACTTACTGCTACTCTACAGTTGCACCTACAGTTGGGCCCGCTGGTTTACTTGTTGGCAGTAGTCATCACATCTCGTCATCATCATTCATCATCTTCACTTATTATGAATATGAAACGCGTCATCATATTATAATCGAGTACAAACATTCACCGCCAGTGTTGTCGTCTGTGATGCTGATGATGATGATGGGTTTGGGTTTCTTGCTCGCTTTTACTCCCTTTCTGTTGACAGTCAACAGTGGATAACAGGATGAGACTGAGGGTGGATGATGCTGAGGATATTAATGAAATTGGGTAGTTTTACCATCGCCGTGCCACTGCGGTGCACATCACTACCACCACCAGCGTACTTTTTGTGTGACGTTACAATAACCCTATTATGCGATGATTACAGATTACAGATGATGATTTGTACAAGGATTACCACAATTGAGTTAGGAAGAAGATAAGGTTGTTAGTGGGGTACGTTGATTTTATTTGAATTAGGTATGAACAAAAAATTTGTTCATTCATAAAACTAATATGCAGGTGGTGCCTGATGAAACTGATGATGATTATGATAATAATAATATTAATAATAATAATGGGGATAATGTGTGGTGATGTAGAGTGTGAAGTGGAAGCATTAGGAAGCACAAAACGCAAATCAGCTTCTAGGTTTGTGTAAATACGGTACCGCTCTTTCTTATTGTAAAAAATCTTGTAAGGGAAGAAACTATATTTTTACCGCAATTCATAATCAGCGTAAAGTAACAGGATTAAAAATGACAAAAACGACACTTCCCCTTGACTAGGTGCTCTCTCACTCCTATTTGGTGGAGTGGTTTAGTATACAATTTTTTGTGAGTGGAAGGTTGTTTCGTGCACCACCACAACTACCGCCACTTCCACTTCTTCAGTTAAAGAGGATAACGGAAAAGGACAGCCGTAGGAAAATCAA
>JAHZNB010007680.1:0-12279 GCA_027744295.1 Callyntrura guangdongensis | reverse complement strand
TGGAATGGTAGATGCAAATTTACTTACGGATTTTTGGCTCAGGTATTGCTGTATGAGGATTAATATATTTTTTACTGTATTTCACGCACTCCAACTTAAAAGGAGGGTTGTATTAAAAATATTCGCGCAACTGGGCTAATTATGATTAATTAATTATGTGTATTGTTTTGCTAATTTACAGGTATTTGCGTTATTGATTACGGTTTTTGTTGTCAGTTTTGAACAAAATTAATGTTATCATGATTAAGTTTTAATTAATTATGAAATAAAACTGAATTTGGCGATTCTATTCAAGTTATATGTCCTTTTTTATAAACTGCAACGTAAAATATTAATATTTTTCATCTGGTCTTTTCAAAATAAAGATTTAATTACAAGTAGTTTGCCGAGTTTTGACAGGGCTGTAGCAGCAGGAGGAATATTATAGTTCTATCTTGTAAAAGCAAAAAGTAATTTTAACCCTGTAATCTACGTAATGTTAAGTCTTTAAAATTCCATGACTTTCCGACTTAGTATAGCAAATTTACAATTTCCGGTTACATAATCGCTGGACAAACAAATCCAAATAAATTTAATTGTTGTAACCGTTAAATAATTCAGTGTTTTGTTTTACGCGAGTTTGTATTCGATTTACATTTTCATTGGAAGTAAGCTTTTTGACGGGTAGCAATGGTAAAAATAATGCACGTTTCGGTTTTTCATGAAAATTCCCTCGTTGTGTATATCAATCACGTTCCACTTGAACTGTTGAATATGAGTTGTTATAACATGCATATTATTTATCGTTCGTTACTCGCTGTTTTGCTGCAAAGTTATTAATTATTTGGTTTACTGAAATCGTGCTCACTCACTTAAAATTGTTCAAACACCTATTTATCCTGTCAAAGGATGCTCTTCTGTCCTCATTTTAGTTCGTATTTTGATAAGACTGGGTTGAGATTGAGTTGCTACTTTTATGTGGTTGAAAACGAGGGATGGTACATTTATAAAAAAAAATTAGGATAATAGATAATAGTATGTGTATTTGTTTGGTTAATCTGTAGCATCCTTTTCCTTTCCATACAACCGACATTTATAAAAAGTGGGCTGTACTATTAGTATCTTATTAGTACCAGTAATCATAGAGTAATAAATGTTTATTGTCGTCAATACTAATCAAACCAGTAAATACCTGGCAAGTAAGAAAAGAATATGTGAGCAACATGTTATTTGATGTTCATTCGGATCAAGTCAAAATCAACAAAATACGAAGTCGATCTATACTTGCAGGTCTGATATATTTTCACGCCGTTTACCGTGAAATTTGCAGTTGTAAAAGTGGAATAATAGACAAAACTATTGGTGTTACATATCTTGTTCATGTCTTACAATTGGATTGTAATCTTTGCAGACGGTTAGCAGCAATTGCTGTATATAGTGTTGGGACCAAGTCGACCGGCTTAGCAAAATTTCAAGCCGCAGGCCTGGCTTGAGCTTAAGAGATTGCTGGCTTAACTTGCAAATATTTTGCTCAAGCGGAAATTTCCCCCTCCCTAATATATGATTATTTTCTAACCACTGGTCGTTTTTGCCAAAATCTTCCTGTTAGAGAACGGGTCCAATCAGCTAGTTAGTTTATAAAAAGGACTCCAAATTTATTAACAAATTTGATAGTCCTTTCAAGAAACTACAAACAATAAACACCAATCAAAATGAACACTTCAGCTGTAAAGTGTATAGGATTTTATTCTTGGAATTTATTGAACAGTGGTATGTTTTCTGTTGGAGATGTTAAAACATTCGGGTTTTTGAATTTTAAAAAATAGCTAGCAAAAGTACGCAAATAAGCAATGATATGAAATTAGCTAACGTTACAAGACACTGACAATTTACCGATGGCATAATTACATACATACATAAGCAATTTAGTCAACATTGAGTGAGCTAACATTTTGTTTCGCCGTATCCAGTCATCCAAATGAAGAATAACCTCCGCCACAAATGAATTATAAACAGTAATTACTGTCCAAGTTTAGCCCCATTTTCAAAAGTTCAGACCTTTTGCAAACATAATTATTCCAACTTGACATTTTAATGGGGGAATGCTAACAAATTGATGTAAATTCCATCGAAAGAAATTTGCACAAAGAGTTCAAATGAATGGCATTAACCACAACAACATGGGCGTGTATAACCGAAATCTGTGTCTAGTTCGAGGCCTTTATCTCGAAACCTGCAAATGGTACTTTCCTTCGGAGTAACTTTATTTAGTGAATTTCAAGTTGACGTGATAATGTATACAAATGGTATGGATATTTGAAAACTACAAACTAACATGCGAAAGCATTACCATTCCCACTTCATTTAAACGCACATTTGTTTCAAATCATGAAGTATTCCCATATTTTACAATGAGTTGGCAAGGCAATAAAGTAGCTGTATTTGACAAATTGTTTTGTACATTTGAAGATAACGTATAGAATGTCTGTATTACGTATATGCTTATTGGTTCCTACTGTCACTCAAAATTACAACTTGTGGATAGTCCGTTTAGTAAATACAAACTGTTGAAAGTTTAAAAGCAATGGCAAATTGTTGAAACGTTTAAAGGTAATTCATACTTGGGCCCTATAACTTTTCTATCCAACGATAGTGCTTGGTTGCTATCGTCTTCCGAATACGTACAATAATGATAGCCTGAAACTTCAAAGTACAGAGATACGTATCAATTAGTAGAAGTAATTCGAGAGAGGCCTTACTATCCATATTTAATAGTTAGCAAGCATTTTTTATTGTTAATTTATTTTCCATCAACCAGCATTTTGTCCTGGTACCTGGCGCGTTATACGCCTATACGCCTGCTAAACTTCGTAAACTCGTAGTAAACACTAAACTTTTATACTTGGTATATTTGTATTGTCGATGCTTGTGAAAATTCATATTCGATTTTAAGATTAAGTAGTTGATGGTCTAACACTTAATACTTCCGTTGCAATAACACTTTCATGACAATGGACAAAACATCCCAAATTCCAACTCTGTCAATTTATATCCGTATCACCTATTACTTCCGGGTTATTCCGTTTAAAATATACTACGACAGCATTTTACAATGTTGGAAAGTTTCTACACCCAGAATACATTTGGTAAGTTGAAAACAAATTAACATTTTCCGAAATTAAAAGGTTCCAGCTGTTATTAAAATCAATAAACAAGGGCGTTGGGAAACAAATAAAATCTAGTACGAGATTTTACAATTTTAACGCTGATGGCATTATTTCCCATCTCCCGTAAGCTCAGTTTATGACTTGACATAAATGAAACGGTATATTTGTTTTTCACCCAGATGCTTTGTGTAGTGCTAATATGGATTCCATACATTATTGAAGATTGGACACAAAACATTCACATTTTGATAAATTTTATGAAGTCCTCAAAATCTTCCGCAAAAGCCTGTTTTCTAGTCTGGTACCAATTGCTCAATGGATATAAATCTGGAAGCTTTTTATGGGCCGTCGCTAGAAATTCAGATGACATCACCGCGATCTGGGAAGCTTGTTCTAAAATATTTTCCCCGGAATCTTTTCCCAAACAAAGGCTGTAGGCAAAGACCTCAATACTAATACTTCGATGCGTGAACTAGAGAAAAAAGCTAATACATATTTTATCTTGTCTATTCTCCCGTATTTGGTCGTGATAGCATTCGTTGTGTTATTCGAATCCAAATCTGGCATCAGTTTCACGAGTCTATCGGAAGGGGATTTCCGAAGAATACAAAAAGCCAGGGAGGTGTTGCTTTTGGACACGAAACTAAATTCGTCTAAACTATCTACTGCTGACTTCGAAAAGGGCAGGGCAGTAGAACTTTTATTTGGAGCATGGGGGACACATTTAAAAAATTTACATCGACAGTTGACGAATCGTTATAAAAATGAAATACTAAGTATATAGAAAGGCATTTAATACGCTTTCTCCATTATTTATTATACACAAATACTTCTTTGGCATATATGAACTGTTACCATAATACAGCCGATAAAATTAGAAACCTAAATAAATAAATTTAGAAAGCCGATGATCTTTTCTGCGTAAAAATTCTTGCATTAATTCATTCAGGCTTAACTCTTCAAGTTCTTCCTGGTACACGGTTATAATGCATAAGTGATTAAACCGTTGCTAAGATAACGTCCAACGTTAATGTTTTACTCTTTATCAACATGAACGTTCCGCAGTAGCAGAAGGCGAAATAAATACAAGAAAATGTAATTAGCTTGTGTATTTCCTTAAGGGCCAGCTTATTTTCCGGTTTTATTACCACAAAGTAATTACTGCATTTTATAGGAAAATCACGTACGATTCTGACTGACGGAGTAACATATTCGGGCAACAAAAAAATCCTCTACGTTAATCCCAGACTTGTTTAGAAGCGCTTTGACGTTCAATGAAAATGAGTACTCGTCCTGAACAATGCTGACCTCCAGATGGAAATTTACATGTAGATTTTCATGACCAATTCTGCATTTGGTGTCGTCGACGATATTTCGAAGTGTCTTTGTATAGAGATGATTATATTATTATTCAGGAATATCACAAATTTCTTCTTGATTTGTCAAACTTTGTTACTTACAAGTAAGAATCGTAAGCGGGAACATCCAGATTGCGCTGAAACTGGTCCTGGTAGGTAGACTGGAATCTAATCTTTCTAATTATAAGAGACTCGCCTCCGAATGGCGAGTTCTGACCTCGCGACAAGGATTTTAATTTTGGAATTTCATGAGTGAGCCCGCGTTTGCATTTCATTATCGAGTCAAAAAACAATACGTGCACACACTTTCAAAGTCCAACGTAGATTGGTTGGTATCTGATTTTGAATCATTTTATTATTGATCCATTTGAATAAAAAGGGAAGTTTCCTATGAGCATGACTCGTTAATGCGATTTGTAAACGCGCGCGCACTCGTAAAATTCAAAAAATGAAAATCCTCGTGGAGAGCACAGGGATCGCCGTTCGGAGGCAAGTCACATATCATTGCAAAGACGAGTTTTAAATCTACCTACCAGGTTCAGTTTCAGTCTAATCTTGGTGTCCCCGCTAGCAAACCTTACTTGTTAGGTAGAACTTTCTTTCTTACGAAACATAGAAGATGAGGACAAATTCCAGTTATTTGCTTTGTCTTTGCAATCTGTCCACAAAGCATAATATTCACTATTCTTCTGAACCGCCTCCAGTTACAGTAATAGAGCATTTGCTGTTTCAATACTTCCTGTCATAATTAAAGTTTTTGCTCGAGTCAAGATGTACTTCACAAGAACGGAAAAATTTGATTGACATCAATATGACAAATCAAGGCCAAAATTTTCAATGTGATGGAGTAGTCCCTAAGCTGTTTTAGAACACATTTCATCAAGACGACAAAGAACGGCACGCGTCACAGTAGCATTATTGTAAATATGTAGTCTTGATGTCGATGCAGAAACTCATATACACCATTGTGTTGGACAAAGAGCGTTCAAACGTACGACTTTGCCTATTTCATACTCTTGCAAGATTTTCAAATATACCCTGTCTAACAAGGACGATGTAGGCATCAATATCAATATAAAAAGGACCGATAATTAACTATTTTGTATTATTGAAATATGAAAAAAATAATACTTAATTATTTATTTTTATTAACATTTAGCCAAATTTTCTTTTTGAAGACGGTACTATCCGTACAGAAATGACGTTTACGTATTGAAAAGTGTCCCTAACTACTACTAGGTACTTCCTTTAAGGAATTCTGTATTGCTAAGTTTTAGTTTGAAACAAGCAAGCAGTGCACATAAAGCACTCGGGATTCCATCTCAACAGAAGGGTGTGGCTAGTTTATTTACCGACTATTAACTCAAAATTTTACATAAGAAATTTCTCCCCTATGAATAATTCCGTTTGTTTAACATGATATCCATTTCAAGCGCTATCTGCTATGTAGCGCTGCTTTTACAAATTCATGACACATCTTGTCATTTTCAGGGTGGCTTTGGATCCTTTGTATTCCGGGACTTTCCAAAGGCCTTGAATTTTAGATGTTTCATTTTTAAAAAGTCGCAGCATTTTCTGAAGAATGCCAAAAATTGTCAAATGATTAACGTCTGTACTTTGCACAGCGACGTACGTACTTAGGACGATAAATGACTCGAGGTTTTCTTTTAACGTGTTTGCATAAGCTTTAGTAAACTTGAACACATATAATAAAACTCATTCATGAAGATTGTTGCATTTATATTTGTCCTATTGTCACAAAATAACAACATGGACTCCAAGAAAGAGATTTTAAAACATGTCTATCATTGTACCTCACATTAAACTTTACATTTTTTGACATAAAATTAAAGTTCACACACCACGGCTACTTATTACAGGTGCAAATATGACTTTCCATCGGACCTTTTTCTGCAGCAAAACAATGTACTTCTAAGCATTGTATCTTTCGTTGTGGTAAATGATTTTGCGAGTGGCTTTTTTATCAATTAGAAAAAAACAGTTTTTAAGATATTGTAACCATCAACTCGACAGAGTTTTCCTTGGACGTATACTTCTTGTACAGCTTTCTACAGTTTCACTTCCGGTTTTCCCTTTGACTTTTACCCAAACTGTTACCGGTAGGGTTTCTGGTCAGACCCTCGGGCAAGTCTTCATAAATCATATATCTAAACTTTCTAAAGGATGCAGCTCATTGTTAAGTTATGTGATTGAGGCCGGGTTAATTTTATTTTGGGGTATACGTGTCACTTATCTTGAAAACCGTTTTTTGTCAGCATCAGGGTGCTTTGAGTTTAATGTGGTGTACATCCTGTATTTTTTCACACCGCCTCCGGTTACTATGCAACTTTTAGCAATATAGTGTATTTTGAAAAATACACAAGTACATACACTAAATACACACAAAAAATAAAATTTTGTACTTTCATGACCTTTTAAATAATTTTTAAGTCGGTTTTTCTCGCGAACCCCCCAAAATCAAGTTATCAATTTCTCTTGAAATTTTTTCATGTATTACCAAGTTTAGGAAGAGTCCGTATCATAGGAAATAATCCTTAGATACTAGGCTTCAACTAATTTCATTTAGGCTATGATTTATTGCTCGGATATTTACGCATGAAATGTAGCTCAAATAACAGAGTCGGTAAATAAAGTTGCCACACCCTGTAAAATACGTGCTTATAATCCTTTAAATTTTCCTCACATGTTGCTTCCACCGTCATTTCTTTGTCCGCGCAAGTTGTGTACGTTTAAACTTAGCCGCTTGAAAATCTCCAAAATAGCTGAAGTAACTGCTTCCTCAGTGGTACTGTTCGTTTGGTAGAGATCTAAGAATCGTTCTTTTGCCTTCAAACTGTCAACATGGACATAAAAAATGGGCTGTTTTTGTCCATATGTCGATTGTTTCATCAATAATTAAACTGAAAATTTTAGCAGATTTGGCTTTTGGTGATATTTTTCGAAATAATTTGCAAGCCATGATCTCATAAATTATGGTACTATTTCTGGAGATGTCAAATATCTCGGACTGCTTGAAGCACTACTCGTGCTCTAAATTTTCATTCAGTCTAAGTTTCAGCAACTCTGTCAAATTTCCCTTGGTTTCATTTCGGAACGCGAAACCTTATTTCCAATATATTTAATTGTACAGAAAATTGCCTTCAGGAAGATTCTGTTCCGCCGCCTTTCCACAAATGTGGCATTACTTACAATATTAACGATGCTTTAGTTTGGGTTAAATGGCGGATACTTTCAGAAGCGCTTTCTTATGTTGTAGGCTTCTCGTGTGAAAGTCAAATCATTTCTTTGCCTTCTTCCAGTTACGAAAACCATCAGGGTTGAATGCAGTTTTGGTGTTGGAATTGGGAGCAAGTAGTATTAAATTTAAAGCAGTTATAAAAAATGTGGCAAAAGACCGTTTTTAGACGGCACGTAATGGCGCTAGGAATATACCTTATACCATTTGTACTGGAAGTTTTTTGCATTAAAGTTACTGTGACGGAGCAAGGTCCGTTAAACTATGATATGGCAAATCTGAAGCAAGATGGTTGTAGGCCTGTAGTTTATGTTGTGATATTCTGAGAGGAAATTTTGTTATCATTACTTACTGAAACATACAATCGTAGACTTAAAAAATTAAATGCCTCAAACAATAACTCTATGTAATTGTTAGCACCTAATTGGAATTATTAATATACATTTAAAAAGTTTCTTCGCTTTCTTTCTCACATGGATGCGCCTCTTTTTGCACACAGTGTCTTTCTGGATCTGATGTAGTTAAGCTCAACTTACCTGCGTCCTGGCCATTGTGTGTTTTTGCTGTTTTGAGTCATACCATATTCCAATTGTTATTTAAATTTAAAACCCGGAATATTAAGCTTAAAACTGAATTAATACATATTTCCTATTCGACTCTAGCAACATATGATTATAATTACAACTTACAGCTAACATACATTGCTCTTACTGACATTTTCGTAGACATCAAATGTTCAATAATATTAGAAATAATATTCGTAAATTGTCTAAAAAATCTACAAAGTGTAAACATTTGTACGGGTTGTTTTTAATAAAAATGAGTCTACCAACCCTCTTTTTTCTGTGGGGGACATGTCCCCCATGTGTTCTACTGCCCTGGAAAAGGGCGTGAGGTGTAGCCAAAAGTACAGCAAATGAAATATCAGCTTTATGCCACTTTTTCTTGCTGATTACGATGCTACAATTGGTTTTTTGTCAAAATGAATTTTGGTCAATTTACGGGGATTTTTAAATTTTGCATATAAGCGTAATGTATAATGTGTAAACTAGTCGTAGTATCCAAAATTGTGAATTGTGATAAATAATTTTTATGCTAACTATAAAAACTAAATATAAATTAAATGTTTTATTTTATAACGTCAGCTACTTTATACCACGAGTCGACTGTGTGCATAGCGTTCAGTCGGTCAGGATGCAACGTATTTCTTTGTTTAATTCATTGGATTTAAATTTGTAATAACATATTTATGACTTAAAAGTAATTAGTGATTAATATTCTGTTGAAAATTCAATAATGGCAGTTTTCAAGTTCATAACTACTAGTTTCCCAAAAAATGCTTTCTGTACATACCTAAAAATTGGTATGAACATTGATCCACTGAACGACAGGCAGATAGACAACACACGTTATAAAGTAGGCAGTGTTATAATTTAACTAACTAACTAATTTAGGTAACTCACATCTGTATATACTGTATCTGTATAGTACTTATATTTAATAATGGAAGGTGGATGGAGCGAACTTAAAAATTTTATCACATCTGTATGTTATAATAACTTATAACATACAGATGTGAGTAATGCTTTTACGGTAAGGGTAACATTTATTGATTTTAAGCCACAAATTAAGATACCAGTACAAGTTTAAACAGTATATGTTACTATACTGTTTACTTTATACTGTTTTACTGTTTATTTGCGTTACGTTTATATGCAAAATTTAAAAATCCCCGTAAATTGACCAAAATTCATTTTGACAAAAAACTAATTCTAGCATCGTAATGAGCAATAAAAATTGATCTAATGCCGATACTTCACTTGCTGTACTTTTGACTACACCTCACGCCCTTTCCTAGTTAGTGGGATAATCCAATATTAAATTTTACGAATTAGACTTTTTTTCTGTATAGTTATGCTACTACATGATGGTAATTTTTTTGAGTTGGTGTGACTAAATTTTTAAAATAATGACAGCATTCTACCAAACAAACACTTATATATCTGAAGCGTTTAATTTAAAAACAAGAATGCCCTCAAATTTTACCCTTGATGCCATCGCAGTCGAATAGCACCGATGCGTTCTTCTGTTATCCGTGGTCAGGTTTTGACGAGATTTTCAATGTAAACACTTTACGCACAATGTAAAGATACGCAGTATAAATATTTTATCCAATTGTAGCTTTTGCACAGGACATGACACGTCGTAGAGCTTAATGGGGTTTATGTACTGGAAATGATAAGAACGAAACTGTTGTTGTGTAAACAAATTAATTTTTATACTCCGACATCCTAATTGGTTGTGTAAGTGCAAAGTAAATATGTTTTCGTTTCGTACAAATTTAAAGCCATGGTCACTGTCCAATGTGTTTGGTGCCAACTTAACTTTTAGGCAAATGATTATATAAAACTTTTATTTAATGCAAAAGAATTTAATAAGTAAATTTGAAAGTGCGTTTATTTGGAATAGCAATATTTTATCGCATTAGGACAGTGAAACAGAGAAGTTACAAGCCAGTATGTTTTTGCGAAACAGAATTTTTATTAAGATATACGTACTTTGATGCGTTAATCTTTGATAGCTTTACATATGTAATCAGTTTGTTCTTTTCCAAATTCGAATAGCCTTATTTCTTGGTCTAGTTTCACAATTTGTTGTGTAAAACCGTATGGCATCTTCACCTCTAACACCATTGTCATATGATAAACCTGCAAATACAAAAGCAGAGAGACCGCTGGCAGGAATTGTGATATTATTTGGATAATTAGAAGCCAGTGAAGCCCTTGCCTGAACGCTACTTATACGTGGAGCGCACTCAGATTGTGTAGTACCCCAGCTCTCTGAATTACTGCCATGTGCCCGAAAAAACAATCCCGCATACGTATGTGTAATATCCTGCCAAGTAAAGCTGGGCCACAGCGATGGGGGACTGGGCTGATTGAAATACTCAATGTAAATAGACCCAACTGGAACTACATTTGCGCTGACATCTTCAAGTTGTTTTCGTACTTTAATTATTTCAGCAACGGCATCTGTAAGTGACCATGACAACGACTTTTGACACAGAGCAAGATTTCGCTTTTGACATGGTACATCTGCCCATTGTCCTTCCCCATTTCTAGAATGTTGGGCTCCAATTGGCCGTAGTTCAATGCACGAATCTGCATTAGTAATATTTTTTGGATGGCCTTCTTGCCAATTGGTGTAGGTTAATGCATCCCCATCTTCCCACTGAAATTGTCCAGTATTGTTATTGTTTCTTCCTCCAAGCCAGATATTGTCGAAAGTTCCGGTAATGTAACTTGTCAAAAAGTTTTGCAACTCCGGCTCTTTGACAATCACCATAGATGCTTTAGAAGTTTCGTCACCTTGCGACGAACACAACTGCTTGGCCTCATCATAGGACTGCAAAAGCGTAAATGATTTTATGCAAATCTCGTCTTTGTAGGCAGCCCAACTATTTTCACATGCTGGTCATACAAAAGGGATGGAACAGTTTGATTAAATTTTTTAAATCTTCATAAAATCAAAAATATTTTACTTACCACCGTTTACAGACGAAATGCAAAGTGCCACCAGGATCTGAAAAATTATCTGCTTCATCGTGAAACAAACGGATGTCGTTGACAAGCTGGTAAAAATCTAATTTGTGTTACTCAGCTGGTTGGTTTATATACTGTGAATAAAGAAGAGATTTGATATTTAACCCAGATAAATACCGTTAACGGCTATAGAGTGGATGTGACTAATGAGTGCTGCAATGAATATAAGATTATAATATTTGTTCAACGAATTAATTTGTACGTTGACAACAACATGTTTATTCTAAAATTGGAAATGTTGCAAAATATTGTGCCTAATTAAAAGTGTTTTTCTGTTCACATATAATATAAATATTATTGTTTTTGCACAACTTTTATTTTTTTATCACCGAAGTCACTTAAAAACTTTAAGAATTCGCGTACATACGCCAGGGGTGCTGTTATATTTGAAGTAACAGTAATGACAACAGAAATGCATATGCGTACCCGGATGTTTCTGTGCATTGGTTTTGTTTAAAATGTGACCAGTAAGTTTCAAAATGTCCTTATAACAATTACTTAATATTCTCGAGAGTTCAACAAAGAAAGTTGCATCATTTTGATTACAAGAAGATTGATGGAAATATCACATCTTTATAAACGTGAGCCGTAGTACACGGAAAAATTCGCAATGTTAGAATACGCACATTGGAACATGATTACTACTTTACTTTACTGTACTACTTTATACTTTTTATTCGCCCCATTGACGGACCCTCATTAGTATCATCTGTTGTTGATCTGTACAAGCACACTTAAAAATGTTTACTTTTCAAACTCCAGCTATTTATTTACCCAACTGCAGTAGTGGTATGGTATAATACATACTTTTCAAATTTAGTTTTATTATTGATTTATTCCAAGTAGCAATATATAAAAATTAGAAGGAAAGAAAGAAATTTTTCACTGTCATTCATACAAATAGTGAGGTTCTATAA
>JAHZNB010007679.1:0-17364 GCA_027744295.1 Callyntrura guangdongensis | reverse complement strand
AAGAAGAATCAAAAGCCAAGCTGGAAGTTAGACAGACAGCAAGCATGCTGAAAACTGCATTTACTTGAAATGCTTTTGACAACATTGTGTATTTTTATACACACGACACGACGTTTGATACATACAAATCATACATACAAAAAGCATATAATATCTGCATATAAAAACATTATATTTAGGTGTATCTTATCCACAAATTCCATATATACATTCAGGTAAATAATATTCTTCACTTCTTGTGTTTTGAGATTTCAGATTTTTCAGATTTACTATTACTATACTCGCCCACGTCCCACTATAATATTTTAAACACAATTTTTCACCATAATAGTACGCTAAGCCAAAGGGGGGCTGAAAAACGACGCTCGACTCCGTCGACTCGATATAAGACGCTAATTGAATGCTGGATTACTTGCCTGCCACTTGCCACATTTTGTAGGACGGACTTGGAAGGAGTGTTTAACAGATCGCCATAAAATTTCGTTTGATTCATCGCTTGTTGCAATGTGTGTAGCATATTATTTAAGCTTAAGCCACTCCTGAGAGTGTAAATGGAGTTTTTTTACCAGTGCAGTTACTTGACTCAGGGGACCTTGTTTGTAAAAGTGCACCAACCCGAGTTCAATAAACTAAATTTAAAGTAGAAAGATATAAATATGTAAAATACTTGTGCATAAATTTTAATTTTAACTTGTTGGCCAATTGGCCCTGTTGTCCCTGAAAAGCTGGGATTTTTTAAATCTGGACTGAGAGAATTACAGCCAACAGCGTACTTAATTTACTTTGAGCGCTGAAACGGTGTTGAAGATTAAAAAAGGCTGGTGGCAGTTGTCAATCGTGGTCAACTAATTTACTGTAAAACCTGCTTATAGGTAAGCAATATAGCTTAATAATTTAGAGTTTAACTTTTAACTGTAACAATATGTGATTTTGAGTGTGTAATTGTTAAAAGTGGAGACACCATGCACCCTTAAGTTGTAAGCATTATTGGAATTTGCCCAGTAATTTTGGACGTTTGCTTTATTTGTTAGCTATATCGACAGCTGGAGAGGATAAAGATGTCTGTGAGGAACTCAGTAGCACAGGGTTCCTCCGCTGGAGGAGAAAATATGTATTCCTTGAAGTGGAACCACTATCATTCTTACTTGACCAACGGATTAGCCAAACTACTTGATGATGAGTTCTCCATGACCGACATTACACTTGCTTGCGAAGGGCAGTTTATTCAGGCACACAAAGTAGCTCTGGCTGTATGTAGCCCTTTCTTTAAGGAATATTTTAAGGTAAGTTATTGACATTGATTTGTTGATTTTGGTTGAGGGAAGAGCAGGGGACCAGCGAATCTTTAATTCCAGTGAAGATAATAATACTCATGTTTTATCTTGATCGCAGACATACCGTATGGAAAAAGCTGGTGGACTAATAGTATTAGCTAATGTCAGATTTAGAGACCTGAAGAACTTAATGCAGTTTATCTATCATGGTGAAGTAAATGTCAGCAATTCAGACCTCAACAGTTTTCTTAAAACCGCTAATGATCTAAAAATTGAAGGTCTGGTGGATGCAAAGGTACGGGTAAATTGTTTAAATTGTAAAACTTTTATTTATTTATACGATATCGTATCAAAATGTTATCATATTAGTACAAAATGTGTCAAACATTTTGGTTCCGTAGAGAGGAGAAAATGCAACAAATTCTGCAGGTTTGTCCATGAATGAACAAATGGACCGCAGAGCGGCGTCCACAACGACATCAATTGCAGAATCCACTGGCACCACCAGATTACTTTCAACTGGTTCCAGTAACAACAGTAGCAGTGGGGCACCACCAGTCAAAAGATCTCGTTTATCTCTATCAACCACTACTGGACACAGTATAAATAGTCCTTCAGCCGCTCAAACTTCAAGTATACCTAGTGCCTCATCATCCCTTCCCAAGTCATCAGAACCATCAATCCCTGTAGTTGACACGAAACAGAGTACAGCGTCTTCAGTTCAACTCCCCAACGTTTCTCACTATGACCCATTAGATATGGAAGATGAACAAGAAGAAGAAATGATTAGTTTTGATGAGGTAAAAACAGAGCCAATCGCCGTTTATACTCTAAATGAAGACAATGATGATGACAGTCTTGACCATGGTGGAGACAGCGTCTCAGGGACATTGCATACTGACTCTAGTGGTAAGTCAATAGTAACATCATTATTGCAGTTTCAATCTTGTTTTACCTCAGATCGTGTTGCACATACGGAGACGGTTTTTAATATATCCTAGGAATGGTTTATCACGATTACGAATCACTGAGTCAGCCACCTGGGCCTGGTCCATCATCAAGTATGCAGTCACACCATCGAACGCAATCGGGGTCGGCTGCTAAATCAACTAAAACGTCAGGTAAATTCAAGTTTTATTTAATTCGTAGCAATTTTTTATAAGTAGTAGTAGAGTTTAGAGTAAGTGCAGATTCTGCATTGCAAAATATAGATCTATAAACTAGACAGGGGATTATGGAATTCGAGATTAGTTTAGGATAGGCGGTAAGGGTAGGTAGAATCTGTACAAAACGTGCGAAAGGTTTCATTTTTCATTAGGTGAAAATATATGCTTGGCTTAAGGGCAAATACAATATTGGAATTTCCATTTCTAGTATGTCGAAGATCCTCAAATATTGGAAATACTATTGGAAATAAAGTACGGCAATGGGGCAGATGTCATCTATGTCCGAGGATGAGGAGGACAGTATCTCGATCGCGTTGCTTTGGTTGTAGTCAGTTTATTTGTGCACAGCCAACATGTCGGGCAATGGCAGTTGTCAACAATGAATCAGTCCGCATGTGTCGACATTGCTTTGACTCTAATACCAATCATGCCTCGGTTTCTTTTTAAAAAGATCATTGAAAGATGGTTAGCAAACATGCAATTACTTTACGGTTTAGCTGTGCAATTGTTGTGCTGCGCATAGTGTGCAAAATCAATAAATGAAACTTCATTCAGTGAAAGGAATGAGAATGAAATGTTTTGGCATAAAGACGAATGAAGGCATATATTTTTTATTTCACATGAATGACAACGAACGGTTCTTTCTTCAGTAAATGAGGAATAACACACAAGTTATGGGTCCTACAACACGTATTATTGGTCTAGAAGGAGACAATAATTATTGATCCGCTTAATTTTCAAAATAACATTACACATTACTTGCATCGTACGAAAAAAATCATTATTACTATATTTATTTTAAGTATTTATTACTATAAATTTTTATTTAGCAGATTAGTTTTTTTGTGCTGAAAATAGAAAACGTCGAAAATTTATCTATGAAGCTTTCGCAAGTGTAA
The DNA here is from genome assembly GCA_027744295.1 of Callyntrura guangdongensis. Classification (NCBI taxonomy): domain Eukaryota; kingdom Metazoa; phylum Arthropoda; class Collembola; order Entomobryomorpha; family Paronellidae; genus Callyntrura; species Callyntrura guangdongensis. Next base: position 14,025 of record JAHZNB010007679.1, on the reverse strand, counting down.
AAATTAACCAATACCTCTGTCAATGAAACTGTAACTTTACACGTATGGCTCACAAAAATTATAATTTTTATGCACTAAGCACCAGGAACATGCTTTATAAAATGAAAGTCCAAATTGATAGATGTTTTTTGGTCAGCGATATATCCTTTTAAAACCTATACAATTAAAACGAATAAATTTTAAAGATTTTTTGATACCCAAAGCCAGTTAGATGAGATTTGTATCTATATCTATCAGATATCTAAAGCAGATATGATTTTTTCCTTAACTTTTACGGATGTTGATATGCTTAGATGTTGAATCACAAAGTTTGTGACTGTGACATTGAAATTTCTGATCATACAAATCATAGGTCAATGTGTCCAAAAAAGATTGAATGCTTACAGATATATTTATTAAAGTTTCAAATTGTCACCTTGTGGTTTTTATGAAAGGAGGTCCAGATTTTTCAAGAATTCGCTCCAAGGTTTATGAGAACTTCTCTTGGATTCCAGATAAATGCGTCTTCAAATGTCAATTGTGCACGTATGTTGATTTTAACAAGATTTTGGTTAGCCGTACAACTTTATACAGTAACAAGTTTCTTGTTGCAGCTAACTTACACTTACCTTTTTTGAATGAAATGCAGTCGTGAATATTCGTATAATCACAAAAGTGGAGGCGCCTCCTTGACAAATCATATTAAGAGAAACCATCCAGAGAAAACTATTATCAATGATAATAGAAAAAGAAACCAGAACTGACTGACTTTATATTGGTCAAGCAACGGAACATACTCGAAAATGCAATTAAAGTGTAATATCGACAAAGAAAGGTTACTCCTCTAAATTAATTGTCGTTATTTAAAATATGGCTTCATCAGAAGAATTCAAAACACTTAGACTTTTTAATATATTACAGATACTTATCTGTGACATTGACTGTTGCGTACAAACCTTATAAGAGGAGCTTATGGTGATGATAATGATGTAACACCGAAATACTAAACGTTCTAGTATAAGTTACCTGTTACTATACAATTGGTTGGCTTGTTGAAATTAAAGTTCCATTAATCATTGCGTTTCAATGCAAGAAAACGTCTTGTCTTGTCATTGTTTCCTCTCCAACATATTAAAGGTTTGAACAGTTGATTTTAGACAAATAGACAAAACTAGTAAGACAGTGATTAAGATTATTATTGAAAGGATCTCTGGGCATTACATGGACTATTCATGGATTATTTTAATTGGATAGTACATATTTACTAGATTCGGTCGAAATAATACCTTATTTCGTATTTCAATTCAGCTAATTCCAAGTACTCCGACTGGCGTACTCCACGTGTCCTTGATGGCAAGTATTTCAAAATTGTTAGCGTCGATGAGGCAGCTGAGGGCGTTGGTGTTAGGGCTACTTGTGTTGCTTGTGAAAAAGTTATAAAAGGAAGGATTCATCCAACTTCCAATTTCACCACTCATATGAAGGTACGATCTCACAAATCGATTTCAAATTCATGCCAATTGTGGTGAAACCGGTTCGACTCTACAAAATGTCTGGTGTTTTGAAATTTTTCCAGTCTCGCCACAAGGACATATTCGAGAGCTACCAATTTTATAAGAAAGTCCAAGGAAAGATAGACTACGTTCAGTGAAATCCGAAACGATTTAGACGGAGAAGTCATCTTTTGCACCACTAGTTTTTTAATAAGATTATTTAATTGGACTTATGAATAATTTCAAATTTTTCATCATGTTACATTTAAGTGTAGTTTAGAGCAGACAAATAAAGCATTTCTGCTTAGTTTTAGTTACAACTAGTTTTTATTTATGTTTTACATTTGTGTGGCTGCTATTATGTATGCTATCCCCTGAACGATTTTTTATTTTTCCTTTGTTCATTCAGGAGGAGTTGTCTCTGCATCATTATATTCTTCCTCCCCTGCATCATTGGGATCAGGGGAAAAACGCAGGTCCAATAATAAATCGCTGCGTCAAACCATAATGGAGTATTTTCATTACAATGCACTGACGCGTCTTTCCACTTGTCTTATTCACAATTGCGGTTCAAACATTGCGGGGAAGTCCCCTTCTGCTATGAAGGACCATTTAGTTATTATGCATCCAGACATATGTGAAGAGATTATAAGAGATTTTGGCGATGAAGCTTTTGATGTTCGTCTGTAGTGTAGTTTAACTATATTCTTCCTGTCGCGCCATAACATTTAGATAACAATAAAAAAAAGCAAAACCATCAGTGTAATTTCATTTTTGTATCAAATTTTGTGCGAGTCATCTTCCATCATTTATGGTTTGTTATTAGGAATGATTGGCGCGGAGCACTTGTGTAACCTCGACGTAGGGCGACCAAATCGAGGAAAGCACGCTGTGTGGAATTACTTCCAGTATGATGAAGTCTCTAAGTCCTCAAAGTGTTTAGTTGAACCCAGCATATGTTGTAATGCTGTAAAAGGAAGGGCCACCCAGTTGGTGAGGCATTTACAAAGGCGACATCACCATATATTTCTGCAAGTTGCTCATGAGGAAGAATTACGTAAACAGGCGGAGAAGGCAGATGCTGATGAACATTATTTACTATTTAAAAATGCAGTGCAGTCTGCAATGTTGTTTACCAAAATTGACTAGAATTTTCAAGTTTTACCAAAATAAACTATAAATGATTTTAAACAAAAGTTTTCATAAGACGATCATCGCCACTTTTCTCAGTTTTTGTCTTTACTGTTTTAAATCAACCTTTTTCGTTTCTTCATATCTGTGTACATAGGGGAGTCTTGGATGAGTGGCGATGGTCAAACAATGATGACAGAGTGGGGAGATAACATCACGAAACGAGGTGGTGGTCGAATAAAGAAACATGCGGTTTGGAAATATTTTGAGAGTCTTCCTGGAGGAAAGGAATCACGATGCATTGTTCCAGGGGGTTGTCCCTCAAAAAAATCTGCTATTAGAGGAAGGGCACACCACATAATGGCTCATTTAGAAGCTCACCACAAAAAGGAGTTTTATGAAATTTCTTCTTTAGAGAAAGCACGGAAAGAAAGAGAGACACAGCTAGTTCAATCCTCAATGTCCAGATCATCAGTCACTGCAACGAACGACATCGATTCCCTAATATATACTTCTCATTTCAATTCTTACCGGACGGAAGATGATGATACTAATGATGACATCTTTGTGCTATAAACAAGGAGGCAGTTTCTAATGGTCTTTCGTTCCTTATTTCCTTACTCCAATTAGGGTTGGCTTGGGCAGCAGTCAGGCAGGAGCAAGTGTCTCGTAAAAGGGGACGGAGAAAGGAACATAACGCATGGAAATACTTTGAGTACGACAAGATTAGCGATATCTCAACATGTATGGTTCCAGGTGGTTGTCCTGCACAAAGTCCGTACATTAAGGGAACCGGACACAAAATTATGCGGCATTTACAGAGGCACCATAAGAAAGAGTATATAGAAATTTCTGCTTTGGAGGAGACCCGAAAAAGTGCAGTAGAGCAAACGATGGTTCTTCATAGATCTCCTGTAGAAAATAATGAAACTGTTAGTGACCTGGACTTTTTGGAACATGTTTGATTTGCAATAGAAATGTAGTGTATAAAGTTAATCTAAAGGAAAAATAAAAGAGTTAAGATTTTGGAGAAACTAGCTAAATCTGTTTCACAAGGATACCACTTATTGGCGATGCGATGATTAAAACAGCAAAAATGGAATTTGAGACTTAGAATCGAGTAGATAATATGAAATATGTAGTAGAGTGCCTGGTGAATTCTATTATCTATGGAAATATAGTGGCGTGATTGGAAATCCGACGGACGCATCAGTAGGTATTTGTATCTGCGTACCCACCCAACAAGGAACACATTCATTAAATGGGCGATACTAATTTGATGTTTTATTTGAAGACTTTCGGCAAAGCATGTGATATCTGTCATAGTTTGAAAACAAAGAACAAGACAAAACACTTGATACATGCAACAAATAAGTTTGCGCATAAATCAAAGTGAGCTTTTTATTATTTTCTGGTATTAGTAAGGGAAATATTATTTCGTTTTAGATTGGGACCCTTTGTTGTAAACGCCACTCATTTCCATTGCATTGACACAATCGGCAATAAAGTTATAATATCGAGCACTCCAATAATCCAAGCTACACTTACATGAACTTTTTATTCCTTCAATAATACAACTTGACAGAAGTTTTCATTTTCAAACCATTTAGGGCATCAAGTGGCAACTAGTGGTGAGAGTGATGATGAAAGTTCAGGCGGATACAGAACAAGGTCGTGCTACCGTAGGGGAAGGGGACCTGGAAAAGCGCATAGTGCATGGAAGTATTTCCGATATGACAAGGAAATGGATGCATCAGAATGCCTTGTTCCTGGAGGTTGCCCCGCAACCAAAAAATTTGTCAGAGGGAGTGGGTCAAACCTAATGGGTCATTTAGCTGGTCATCATAAAAGTATATTTCATCAGGTTATCCTCGAGGAAAGGCAACGCAAATACGGGGTGATAGAATCACCGCAGTCGGAAATGAATGATTTTGAATAAGATTACCATATACAAGTTTAAATATGTATAATAGCATTAATGTCGACGTTTTAGCATTTCAATCAATATGTTCTTCGTTATTTGTAAAAAAAAAATCTTGGATGTAAAAGCAATTTTCATTCCTCATCTTTTCAACTTTCGTAATCGTATCATAGATATCAAATACGATGCATTTGCATATTCAGTACGTAGTTAAAAATAGCACCCATTGATGTACATAGGCTTCAGTAAGAGAATACATATGTGTAGGCATAAGGGGATGAAAAGTTTCAATTTTTAACTTTTGTTTTTGCATGGGATTTTTATCAATTCGACTCAAATGCTCGTGTTATGCTACCATGTTATACAGAGATCCTTGTAGACCTTGCCTCTGATCTCGACGAGGAAGATCTTCTTAACTGTTCCGAACTGCAACAGCCCACAGTAGCTCCCTCCTCTTCGTCGAGTAGACTGGATTCACCCACAGCCCTTATCTTGAATGAATTTTACTCGTTGTCAAATTCTCGAGAAGCAGGAATAACCCCAACTCCTAATATTGGAGATGACAGCGATACTGTTGGTTCCATTAGTGGTAGTGGGTCAGCAGCCACGCAGTTGATGCTACAGGGAAATAATGACTTGCGTCCTGTTTGTAATTTTTGTCAAAAAGACTTCAAAAACCGCAATTCATTAAACAATCATACATCAATGAAACATCGAGAAGAGAAAAGAAGAATGAAAAGTTTTGATGAGTCCTTCTGAGATTTAAGATACAAGTGCCGAACAGTTTAGATTTATAACGCAATAAAGCAGTTGGTAATGATTAAAGTAGTGCCTCTGATGATGGAAGCTGTTTTTATTAATTATGATGTTTTGCAGAAAAGAAAACAAGGAAAGGAGTAAATAATATGCCAAAAAATATTATGCAGCGGTCAAAATATCGTAGATGTAAATATTGTGGAGGTTGTTTCTACAAAACCAATTTGGGAAGACATATAAAACAACAGCACTCACAGTTACTGTTAGCTTCTGGAAGCAAACTTTTTGAATGTGGAATCTGTGGGTTGTCGTATAAAAATGTGAACTTTTTGAAGACCCATATGGAAAAAAATCACTCATAGACATTATCTGTATAAGTTTCCCCGATAAATGTTAGTCTTATAGTTTTTCAGTGCGTTTTTACTACGATTTGTACCAAAACTTTTTTATTTCCAATATCTTTCTGTTTTGTTATCAAATTTCAGTAGCAGAACAAGGTCTATCGGAGGAAAGTGATACTAAGAATTTTCATCAAATAGACCCAATCCATGTAAAGTGCAAAAAGTGCGGAGAAGGTATGACACCAGAACTGTTTCAGATGCATGGCTGTGTTAACACTCCGAATACACAAGCTGGTACTATTGAACCAGTGATATGTCCAATTTGTGGGAAAACCTTCAAAAACAAAAACAGTTTGAAAGTGCATAAAAGTACATACCATCGACCAGTCAATGTGAGTAAAATTTCATCTGGAACCAGATTAAACTGCTTGGCTGATATTGAGTTCACCTCAGCCACAACTATAACACCGCAACCGCAACATGAAACACAATCTGTCACTCAGCCAAATTTCGAGCCAATAAATACATCCACCTCAAATCCAACTAATCTTTCAGAATTTCTCCAAGTCAAAGTAGAACATTCAACCACAGCTCCGTTAAGGGAATGCCGCTTGCCAGTTAGTATTGTTCCGCAACTGCAACATGAAATGTCCGTTTTAACTGAACCACTACGTCAACTTTTACCAGCAGTTTTGCCACCAATAACCAGTGATCAAAAAGTTACACCGTCATTACAAAACTCACAGCGCCAGCAATCTCAAGCACATCAACAAATACCTCCTGCTCCAGTCTTTTTCGGCGATATAGATTCCTTACATTCATTGACAAACGAGACTAGATATTCAAATGATGGCGAAACGTCAAATGTTCCACCAAAGGAATGAGTCTTACACTTTACCATACACCTAACAAGTCATTTAATTTTAAATGGAGAATTAAAATAGCCTATATTGTGTTCCTTTTATGAATGACAAGGTACTTAGGTAAGTATGTACCTAGGTATGTATTTTTTAGCCAAAAATGTCGAAATATTTTATGTTATACGCAGAATTAATCTTCTTAAAATTTAAATGATCGCGCTGTAATAATTTAATTTTAAATGTTTATTTAAAATGTAAGTTACATAAAATGTTATCAAGTCCTAAAATAAGGCGGAGTTTCGATTAGCTACACTTATGACTTATATGTATTAGAGTCAGATTACATATAATGGTATGTACCTACCCTATTATTATTCGTTTAAGAAGTTTTTTTGCTGACTAAGGAAATGTATAATAATGATGATAATTGAACATCTTATATTTATACAAAAGTTGATGATAACACGATAAATTTTTCAAAATGAAAATAAAAAAAATTATATCATATTGATTTCATACAATACTTTCATAGCGAGCGAACCTTACCTATATAAGATACAAACATTTCGAAACAAAAACGACGGTCATTTTTATAAAAACTAACAACTACACTGCACAGACTTAATAAATTACCATGTTCCAGGAGATAAGAAACATTTTTGTTTGTCGTATGTACATACTAACGGAACAGAATTAGTCAGATTAAAAATCTTACCACACACGTATTAATATTACTCGATTACTACAGTATCTAGACTTTCACACAATTAGGCCTTGTTTATTTACAAAAGATACAACTCTAGTCATGAATTTACGTCAGAATTTCTATACGCTAAAGTTTGTCTCAGGTTAACGTGCCCACTTTTACCCACATGAAACAGGAACAAAAGGCTGCCATTTTTCTTAGGCATCTTCTTGAATTATCAGGAATGGAGTATTGTAGCGGATAATGCGGGCATAACGATAACTCTGAATAAAAGTACACATTGTCCATTTACACGTCATTGCAGACCAAACCGCAGCCAAGTAATAGCTGTTTCCTGCAGGTAGCATTGCTTTAAAAAATCAAAAACAAGATAATACTCCGCGTAATTATTTCATCTGACACTAGATTTATTGTTGGGATGTGTCAAGGGAAAACTTACGAATATGATGGTATGCAGCGTAAATAATATACCACGCTGTGAAGCCAAGAGATAGACAGAAACAAATAAAGCCGAAAGCCGCGAGAGCATGGAGTTGACCAACGCTGTACCATACTAAAAATTTATTTTGAACAAAAAGGACAATAGTAAGTATTCCGTCAGAATTAAAAACATTTTGAAGATCAATCAACAAAAGTTTAACTAACCAGAGAGCCTGTGATTTGCAGACAGTAACTTAAGATGTAAACAGATCCCGGCAAACATGGCTGTTGAGGAGTAAAATTAAGGCTGTTAATATCTTGGGCATCATCTTTAATCGAATATATTTTTAATAGTCTACCTGACAAGAGACCCCAAGTGCCTGCATGATTATTCTGGTAGAAAAATGTGAACAGGAAGAAGACAGTAATCCCGAAATAAACTCCGAGTGATGTAAAAACGCAGAATAGCCAGTATCCACACCTCTTCTCCATGTTGAAATCGATTATATTCTGGTTTCAAAACGTTTTTAGTGAAATATTATGCAATTTATTTATCCTCTTTCGTAACAAAAGTTTGTACACTAAGTACAAATTTCCTATAAAAATACCAACCAATGTACATACGTCCAACCCTGTTGCTTACACTGTTGCACTAATTCCCATCTCATCAGTAACTTAAATTTAATAAGGGATTAACCTACTCTCCTAGCCTGTGCGTGTGGTTTAAGAACACACGAATGAACCTGCTAGCACGCTGCCTGGTTTATTTCATAAAGTCACTCAACCGAAAATGGTCTATAATGATTTAACCAAAACTGTCAACTGTCGCTGCTACGGCTGTTATACTGACTCCCTCACTTCCTCCACCGTTACACAATCCTCACGTTACACAACACAGCAGCTCACTAGAAACTATGATTTGTATATTGTTAACTTTCATCAGCCTCGAACATCCCACTTGGTAGCATCACTATCTAACTGACACGTCAAAAGTAAAATAATTAACAAGAGTAAATTTTTCAATTCATCCAAAATTTAAACGATTTAAATCCTACAACATTCATCATTTCATCTTCGTCCGTATCTTGGAAGGATTTATTGCGGCGGGTGGAAGATTAATCTTTGATTACACTAAAAATACCCCCAAATAAGGATGAGCTATGAGCTGGGCATGTAAAATGTTAAACGTGATATATCAGGCTTATCTAACTAAATATGATTCATCCCCACCAGACAGATGGAAGATAATACGTTGTTTATGCCTTTATCCTTTTCCCTACAATTGTGCACACGACAGTAAAAAAATCTAGCAAAAATGCTGTACACCAACTACACTTTACACTGCTACACACTACATAAAGTGTACCAAGCAACTTTTATAACAGTTCACTCACACCGATGAACAAAATGTCATCTTTTTGTACTATTTGTTTAATAGCACATATAATATACGGAGTCAAAAAACGCAGATGAGATGAGCAAGACAATGTTACAAAGCAGATGGGTTTCGTTAGAGTAAACAAATGATGACGACGACGATGACAGTCTTAGCCTTGTATGTGAAAATATTTTTTTATTTCAAAGCAGACAAACGCAAACGACAAATGAAGGGGATACAATGATGTGCGATATGTGTTTTTTACAGAAGGTAAATGGCAAAAGGTAGAAAACAAGAAGGGCACACAACAGACTCTCGTCCGTCCCTCACAGAAAAAAACTCTAAAGAATACCAAAATGTGTATCGTTGTCCCTGATCTATTGCTGAGTAGGATTGGTCAAATCTAATAAAAGGGATACAATGATGTTGATGGAAGGCTCATGTGTAGTGAAAGTGAAAATTTAATGAGATTTACCTGTCCGCTCTGCTGCTTACATATAGATAAATCCAATATGCTCTAAGGTTTGCTGAAGAAGGCGAAAAGACAAGCAGAAGGCAAATGAGAGATGCGCAAGATTCAAGCAATTTCTTGTGCTGTAAGACATTGTGCGGTATGTAATAGTAAAATATATACAGTGTTTGTGTAGTGGTATGATGTGGGGAGATTTATAGTAGCGTAGTTTTTACTCTTGTTATCAAAATCATCATCACTAATGTACTTACTTTACTTGTTAATGTGTACATAACATGATATCATGGTTAGGGTTAGGTGTACTGGTGATGGGTATGACGAGAATATTACGATTTTTGTTACTTCTACCATCAACCATGAAATCCATCCATACACTGCGTTGATCACTGAAAGTAAACAATGCAGAAAACTGTTCTGATAATGTACCAAAACTGCAGCATTGACGGTACGACATGTCATGTAGTCATATTATTAGTCACCGTGGCAAGTTGAGGAGGCAGTGGATTTTGCACATTGGTTACCTTTGCTTCAAAGGACATTGTTGGTATTGGTATCATCATGAACAGAGCGATACTGATACATAACACCTTGGTAACAAAAAATAGGGTTTATTTTTGTGGTAATGTGTCAGACGTCTCGCAAAAATACTGTGTTTGCATTTTTCGCGTCGAAAAACTGAGAGTGACCATTAGTGAAGAGTAATATGACTTAATCAGCAAGTTTTTCATGCTTCTGTAAAACTGTATATACTGTATTCAATGTTTTATAAATAAATAAAAGGTAAATGGAAACTAAAGTATGTCCTTTGTGTTTGTATACGACGACAAAACATGAAGTCGACTATACTTCGACTTCCTTTGCTACTGTATCACAACAAGTGAAGTTGTGGGACCCATGACCCAACTGGCGTTGTGTTGTAGTTGCAATACTTGCACGATTATAAAAACCCATATGCGTTGCTTTATAAAGTGTAACATGTAATGAAAATGTATGATGATCGAATTAAGAGGGATAATTCACAACAACGGTTACCTATAGACGTTTTACGGCGACGTTCCCCTCGTTGAATTTTTTATTCGCATGTTTACCCCTCAGTCACTATATATATACATTTTTTAAACAACAATAACCAACCACTTACAATAATAGTCATCATGTGAAATATATCAAGTCACACGTTCTTATTGCAATATACATTGTGCAAAAATTTCCTACTTGGCCGTATGTGAAAATGTTTGTTATGCTGTCACCACTTGTCTCATGTCACCCCAGTCCATAATCTAAATAACTGACATGTCGGTAGGAAAAAAGGGAATAAATTATATTGCGTGATGAAGAACAATTTTTATGCTAATACCAATTAACTCTTAATTATAAGTTTTACCGACATTATCTATAGGTATAAATGAACATGAGCAATTTCTAATAATCATTGTGCAAATGTATCAACTTGAAATAACGAAAATTGATTGCTTATAATAACATTATGCATTATGCAAGGCAAACTTGTCTTGTTACACATATACCTACGTGCGTACGAACAAGAACATGACGCTGATTCGATAATTTTTTTAAAACGACTCAATATTATGGTTAAAATCTTTTCACACTACATTATACATGACCATGTTCATACCTAACACAATAGTGAGCCTACACTCCTACATTTACTTTGTTGTCTCATATTTTCGTTCAAACATATAATATTTAGCAGAAGCAAACTCATATGGAGGAGATATATGTATTCAATAAGAGAAGAAGTACATACTTTGATACACACAGAGATGCATATGGACGGGAACTGGGTCTCATCGTCTCTTTTCTTCTACAGATGCTACCGAGATCACATTATCACTAAAGAAGAATCACTTTTACTCACAAGCAAGATACATATATATATATATACAAAGAGAACACAAACACAAGCAGTGAGCTAAATACTAAATTACAATAAAAAAAAGCAAAACATATACCTACTACTGCCAAAGTATTATAGGACATGATAATATTAAAAATGTTTGAAAGAAAACTAGAAGAGGCAGAAAGAACAGCAGTAGTAGAATACAACACAGGATAAAATCGGATATGGGTATATCGGATGTAGTATGCGGTATAATAATAATACCTATAATATAAATGTATATATTTGTATTATGCATAAACATGCTTTTTTAGTTTGCCAAAATACACAATATGACATGTAGTATGGCATACAGGTACGTAGGTATCACTCATTCAAATAGAATTTTTCTTTATTTTCTTACGATAGGAACTTCACTTATTGGCAAGGCAAGTAACTAGAATGAAAAGAATAAAAGTGTCAAATATCTCGACTTGATCAGTCATGCAGGCATTTCTTTACGTGAGAGTCAAGTACAGGCCTGCCATCAAATACTGTGGTGTGGACTTGTTTGCTGTTAAACAGTCAGTACAAAAGCTCAAGAACAACAACTACTTTAAGAAAATAATAATAATAATAACCTACTTATTTTATTAATTTACTTAATATTCTTCACGCTACAAATTGAATACGACCATAAAAAAAAGGACGACAACAACCCTGCAGCCTACAACTTGATTCTTTTATGCTGAGTTGATATCTTTAGACTCTATTTTTGTTTTGCCTGTTATGCATGTGTCGTGTAGTCTTGTCCCGTGTAGTGTGTTTCTGTTTTGTGCTATGCTTTTTGTGCATTTCCGCACAAAATGCAATATTGTGTATTGAGACTTCTCCTTTGCTTGCCATGCATTCCAAAAATACTTCAAACGATCTTGTGGAAAAATAACCAGCGAAATGACTATATCTCCATACAATAACAATGTCTGTTGTATATAGTACCATGTTGTTTGGGTTAGTTGGGGAACAAAAAATGTAAAGCTGAATTGGCAGATTGGGAATTGGCAATGATGATGAATGATGATCATCATCATGAAATTGCTGTTTGTGGGATGTTTTATTGATTGAATAGACAATGGACTACGGGACGCTGAGCTCTACTCTAATATTGCGATGCGAGTTGAAATAAAACTTCTTTTAATGATGGTGGAAAAAGAAAATAAAAGCAAGTTGATACTTTAATTAGCTGAAAAATTAACAGAGTTCAGTTAAAAAGTACGCCGCTCTTAACGCAAAGCTTAAGAAAAGGTGTTTTGTTGTGTTTGTGGTGATGGTGTCGTATTGTGTGGTATGTATCGGGTTATAATATAATGATGGTAGGTTAATTTATACCAAATGTTTAGTCTGCGTGCGCTTTGTGCTCTGTTGAACGGCAGAACATGCACAAAATGCGCAAAATTACAGGTTATCTTCCTAAATGAAGGTAGTACACCTCAGAGCAGGCACATTCTTGAAAAGTAGAGCTCTGAGTTGATAGTCTAAATGTGAATGTGATTACGCAGATAATAATAATATTATTAATTTGCCGAATTTATGTTAGAAAGCACCGTCTATTTCGCAGTATAAAGCAACGCAGCACAGAAAAACGCCCAAAATATAAACTACTTTGGTGGTATGAATGGTGGGTATATAATGTGCAAATAATACTAAATACTAGTATGCCCATGCGTAATAATTTTAATGCATAATTCTGTATCGGATGTCGATCAAATTATAAGATGAAGTTCAAGTGGATTGGAATTATTATCGTCCGATCAAAATTTTTAGAATAAATACTAATTTCAAGGTTCGTTTGCTGCTGAAATGAAAAGGCTAATAAATAGCTCATGCTGAGAACAACAAGGTAAGACGCAAAGCTGTTGTACTGAGCGTACACCTATTTATAAACGATGGTCATACTATTTTTCTTATTTGTGTGTTTTGCCATGATTCCTACTCAAATGATATAAATGGATTTCTACACAAAAACCGCTAAAATGCTTAATTCTTCACACAGCAGCTAATTAATGCGTACTCACTCACGTGCACGTGCGGTGGCTTTTGCGTTTTGCTTATGATTATGATAATTCATTTTGAGATGGATCAGAATCAGGATGAGGTTGTTTTTATTTATATTTTTGCACGTCTGCTGATTTTAGATTTTGTAGAGACACAACAACTGCCGCGGCATCGTCAACTACCTACTTTACTGTACCGTCTCCAATGATCGTTGTTGTGTGTTGAAGAGAAGGAGTAGTAAATGGGTTATCCTTCTTGTTAACTGGCCGTTTTAAAACTTGTTTTTGAAGCAGTTTGTTGCGATTGTAGTAAATAATAATGATAAATGGCAACTCTAGTGGGAGTTGTATGGGTGGAATTCTTTTGCTTTGGAGGGATACTACTACTGACTGATCAACTGCATCACAGTAGGTGAGAATATTTTATGCTTTACTAGAAAACATATAATTTGGGAACCACACGAAAATATTTTGCCATTATAGTTGTAGATCCACAACAAAATAATTATTGTTGTTAACATTTTAGAAGTATAAGACGAGAGCTTGGAAATAAAAAGTGAAGCCATTGTATCGTAAACGTGACATTATTTTTACGAAAATGAATTTAAATTGGTTGAAAAGTGCCGGTGGGGGTACGAGTTCTGTTAGAGATGTGCGGAAGCACGAACCAGGTG
>JAHZNB010007678.1:0-15925 GCA_027744295.1 Callyntrura guangdongensis | reverse complement strand
AAACTAACAGTCGAGGTGAGGTGCAGATCTTCATTGTTGCATTTTTGTATATATGTCAGAGTAATCAAGAGAGAGTGGATAGTTCGTTATATCCAATTGTTTTATTCAACTTATAAAAATCTAAATATTGCAGTTTTTAAAATATTAACAATAGTGAAACCCTCCTTTAAAACCCAATTTTACAGTTATATATTTTGTTCCAGTGGGAGGAATTTTTTTCAACTTGATTTAAAACTGTATTGATGTACTTGCGTACTCTTGTCCGAGCCTAGCATCATGTTTTGGTAAAATAATATCAGATGCTGTAAAATACTACACAGATTGCCACATATTGTTGTATAGTTTGTTACTGGGCCGCATAGTTCAGCTTATTTAAATTCGCGTCAATCGTCTTTGTATACTATCGATTTTTAGCATGCTTTATTTGTCAAGTATCATGTTTCCTATTTTTCATGCATTCTGTCACTTGTCCAGAATGCTGTATGAGGAATGGAATGTTAATGTATCGAATTTCTCATCGTGTGTTACATACGAAATGATGGATTAATGCTTCTCTCCTGGAGTTAGTGTAAAGTGTAATGCTGAATTTTTTCGTTTTGACAGAAACATATTTGCAGCCTTATTACTCACAATAGCACAAACAATTTTTGACTTCTCACAAATCGTACATGTCCTGTTTTTCTGCCCAGTTTTTGTTTATGCAAACTTGGTTATATAGTAGGTGTGAAGCCAAAAAGCCAAAGATGAAAGAAGTTCCAACTATCTGATATCATTGACAATGAGTAGAGTTGAAAAAATGCCCATTTCAACAAATGAATTTCTAGCTATTGATGTCGTTCACTCCCAGGAATAAATTATTCGTTTTAGTAAAAACAGCAAAATTTAAGCTTCTTGTATGATGCGATGATTTACAGCACTTTGAACAGATGAACGAATCAAAATGAATTATACATTAGCTATAAATGAAAAATTTACTCTGCCCTCCAAAAAAATAATTTGGCACATGACACTGGTACTGCCAGCAGTAATATTTTGCAAAAGAAAGGTTTGTACTCAGATTTTTGATAGTTTTGTCGTATGCATCACATGTGTGTTATTTTTGTAATAAAACAAATAACATTCTAAATGCAAATTATTTATTGATAGTAGCACGACCGGATATGAGTTTGTCATCTACTTCCCCTCCTCTTCTTTCAACAATGCAATTTTGGGGTTTTTTGTTTCATGATTGAAAAACGTAGATGATATACCAAAATTCGTATAGGGTTCCATTCAAACACGTATATGAAAACAGAATTAAATTTTAATGGTTTTTCTGATTTATTGTGAATGCTAATAAAGCTATTCTACTAGCTATGCATACTATTATTACTACGTGTTCAACAAAGCTCTTGCACAGTTGCACAGTTGCACAGCTTTGATACGATGTGATGATAAACTGTTGTATCACAAATCCCAGTTCTAAAACTTAATGTTAGTAGTAATGAAAATTATGACACAAATGAAGTGCTTTGCTCGCCGATGTTTTTGGGGGGAACGAAACGCATACCTAGATCAACAGAGACAGGTAGGAAACGGTGAATTATCTCTACTTCCGGTGCAGTACACTAACTAACTCTTTTCTCCCCCTCTCTATTTTACTATATATTATATGCGAAGCAGTATGACAATTTGTATACATGTATATCACACAAACTCAACAAGTTTCTGGTCTGGTTCTGTTTATGGCTTGGCTAACAAAGTAAGGATAGTCATGGAACAGCAATGGCACAGGCACCCCTTACTTACATAGTTCAATGCTAAATCATTGTAGGTTACAAAGTTACAAACATCCTGCAAAATTAGTGAAGTGAGCAGAAAATTCCATCCAAAGAGCTAAACATCATGGAGCATGTCAGCCAATGTGGACGTTATTACGACGTTTTTATATTTCTGGGGCGTTATAGATACAGGTGAAATCGATTAAATGAATTACAATATTTCCAAGACTGTCGTAAAAATAGACTCGATAAAATAGATTTACTACAAATTCAGCTGTTTATTCTTTCAATGAGAAAATAGCGTTTTATCAGTTTATCGATGTAAAAGAATTTGTGGTAGACGATTATTATCATTATTACAATATTGCAGTTTACAGGTGACTTTAAATTTGATTGGATATTTTTAATAAAAACCTACAAAATGCAGGACGGTTCGAATCGGAAACCTTCGGTTCAATTTCGGGACAATAAAGTTAACCCGACCCGAGCCTCTTTAGCTTCGTCCTCCCAGTCCCTGTCGCGATCTGTTTCCCAACAATTGATTGATCAAAAGCGTCAAAGTTACATGGATTCAATGGGATCTGTTCACTCGTTTCAGTTTAGTCCAACACGAAGAATGTTACGTGAAAAACCAAGCATGATGATGTCGTCCAAACAAAGTTGGGCCACCTTTAGATCAGGGAACGATCTGAGCAGACGATACACGGGCAAATTGACGTATTCGCCATACTTATTAGCTTGTTACCTATCATGAGTCATGTGTGACGTCAAAATTCATTTATGTCATGATTAGTAGGCGCGGACGATAAATGACAATGATTATGACGCGTATTTCTACTTGTACTTATCATCCCTTTATACTTTTCTTAACAATTGCATGCTTTCAACTCAGAGATGATCCCAAAAATAAAACCAGGTTTGCTGCTTTATGGCTGTTATGGGATGACTTCGTTGCGCTTTTACGCAGTCCTCTGTTCTTTCGACACCGGAACCCAATATATTTGCTTATAGAAGTCGCCATTCCAGCAATTATAGCTATGATTATTTTCTCTGTTTTTACTGCCGGAGTATCCTGGAAGCAAGCCAAATACTACAAACAGGCAGCTAGTTAGCAGCAGACTGGAATTACTACATTTTATTATATTTCAAACAAAACTGATGGCATTTATCTTTCGATATGACCAAGTTTCTTATTTTACTTTTCACCAGATGCCAGAGTTATTACCTTTCTGGACAACACAATGGGCGATGCTACTTCCAATTTTCGCACTTTGCACACAAACGAGCGAAATCAGGTTCTGATTTACTACTCGCCTGTGACCGAGTTCACCGCAACGATAATGCAGGGTGCACTGGAGCAGGCAGGGGTTTCGGAAAGTAATTTTGTGATTAAACATGGCGGAGACGGTAACACAGGGGCGGTAGGTGTACTTGATGTGGCCGAAATGTACGAGAGAGCACTCTGGCACCGAAATGAGCGGACTAATCACGGGATGCCGATCGCTGTACTATTTCAGTACGATCCGAAGCAAGTGAGCAACCTGACAAACGTTCCCTACAATATAACATACACAATAAGCAACTTTGATGAAGCCATTTCGAAAACAGAGGAGCTGCATCCCTTTGTTCCACCGGCCATTTCTGAAAACTGGAGTAAGAACGATGAAACACCAACTTTGTTTATTCCCTACATAGTTTTATCAATTCCGCATTTTATTCTGAACTGAATTTTTAACAGGAAGCCCATACCTTACAAGTGGATTCATTGGTCTACAATATGCCATAGACGAGTCCATCATCCGCCTCATTCTGGGAAAGCAAAGGGCCATCGAAATGAAAGAATTTCTCCAAGGCTCAAAAATCCATGCTACAAATTCCCGCTCCTTATCGACTGAGCATGATTCGGACAAGATGCTCTCGTCTGACGACATTGACCCAGACCTGCTGAAATTTCTGATTGCTGAAACTCTGGAGGATATTAGAGAAGAAAAAGAGAGACGGGAAGAGTTGGATGAGATTGGGGAGCCATATAATCCCCGTATTGTACCAGATGGGAAAGGAATAGGCCGTTCTTTAGGGCTAGATGACGAAACGCCACGCCATCAATTTCGGTCCTTCGGCACAGCAGGGGAACTACCCCGACGGACTCTTAGAGCTTTTAATTACGACCACACAGGGACACCCGAATTCCGTTACATACTTACCTACGTGGTCACTTTCACTTTTGTTGTTTCCTATTCCTTCGTGAGTTTTTTCACCGTCGTAGATATAGCTAGAGATAATTTAACTGGGACCAAGGAACTGTTGCAAATTCATGGCTTGCCCCATTACATGTATTGGACAATGCTGCTGCTTCATGCTCTAGTGTTTCGGGCAATCACTTCCGCTTTGGTTTTGCTGACTTTGAAAATTGACTATGGCAATGGGAAGGTACTATGAGACACCTAACAATTAAAACAGAGAAGTTAATAGTTAATTTACAAAACCAAAGTCAACAGACTTGGCATCTCTAGAGTTTGTTAAAAATGTCGTTCTCAGATAGCAGATGTTTCTAACGCTGACGTACTCTTCCTGCTTATTTATCTTCACCAATTAGCTCTGACATTTATGAACTTCTTCATCGCCGGCTATATTACATCTAGTACGTATCTTGGTTAAGACGTTTACAAATATATATTTTATTGGCATTGTTCTCTTACTGTACTGTGTTTATGTATTAACTCTTAACTCTAATCTCAATTAGTGCGGAACTGTGGCGTTGTTGCTGTCAGTATTTGTCTCCTTTCGTTTTACTTGCCCGAGTCATTTTATGGAATGGGTCTCATCGGTGGATTTAGTGACTTCATGTGTGTGCTGGTGCTCAGTGCTTACAGCCTACGATATCAAAAAATTTAAAATGCAAATTCAATAATTTAAGACACCTGTAACAGGCGGGCTTGAAATTAAATTTAGAAATTAAATTTTATGTGCGCAGAGTTGGGCTCATTTTTCCAAACTGGTGTTTCCGGCAGGCCATGCGGTGTCTTTTAGATCATGAGACCAACCGTAAATTGTGGAACATGCAAAATTAATCTTACATATAATGACACATGTGGCTTCTGAACTCTTTTCTTTCTGTTATTTTGTGACTTTTTGATTTATTTAGAAAAAAGTGTCAGCTGGAGCCGTTTATTCGAAACCGAGTATGTCTACAATGAAATGTCTGTGGGAGAAGGGATGTTAAAACTTTTCTTCGTTAGTATTTTCTACTATTTACTATCGGTTTACAAAGGCATATCTTCCCCAGCCCTCCTGTTTCCCATGTCCGAAAAATGGCGTGGCATTCGGGAATGGCTGAAAAAGAGACGAGAATCCCGTATCAAGCTGCGTAAAGAGCAAAGTTTGCAGAATGATGATAGTGACGATAATGAAGATTTTCCGAAACCTCCAGTTTACGAGACTACGTCACCGGACCAGGAATGCCATGTTCATATTCGGAACCTTAGTAAACATTACGGGAAGCATAAGGTGGCACTGGACTCTGTCAGCATTGACATAATGCATGGAGAGATCACGGTTTTCTTGGGGCACAGTGGGTGCGGAAAAAGTACCTTGATTTCCATACTTGCTGGAATGCTTCAACCGTCGAGTGGACGTGCGAGCGTGAACGGTTTTGACGTTAGTACAAACCCTATCAGCACCCGAAAATTTATGGGTATTTGCCCCCAGAAACTGGTGGCTTTCAATTTACTCACAGTTCGGGAACACCTGCACCTGTGCCATAGGCTTCATGGTTACACAAATGTAGAATGCGAAAATCGCACGGCCGCCATTTTGACTCAGTTGAAACTGTGGAACCTTCGTTCCACACTGCCAACTAAAATGACCAATGATGAATTGAGACGATTGGGAATAGCAATGAGCTTAGTAGAGTCGCCTACTATTCTTCTTCTGGACGAACCCACCCGGGGAATAGACGCCATGGGTCGACGAGAAGTCTGGGACATAATCCTGTCCATGAGACACCAGCATACCATTATCGTAACCTCAAACTGTAAGAAAATGACAAAAGGTCAAACATGACAATTTAAGTTACAAATTACACCTTGACTTTTATGTAAGTGAACGTTTTGAAAACAGACATGGATGAAGCCGAACATCTTTCCGACAAGCTTGTCCTTTTAGCCCATGGTCGTCTGGTCTGCTATGGTAGCTTGGACTTTTTAAAAAGTCAGTATGACACCGGCTATTTTCTAAAGCTAATCCCATTCCGCTCCACGTTTGTCGACGCCAACGCAGTGGTCAATTTTGTTCGGAGTTACCTCGGCTCTAAGGTTCAAATTAAACGGCACAAGCGTCTGAAGGACGTCGACACGTTGGAACTGGAACTTCCCACCAAAGAGAAAGTTCATTTTGCAAACTTTTGTGATGAACTGGACAAAAGAAAAGATGCCCTACACATAATGCGATATTCCATAAGGCAGGTGACCTTGAACGACATTTTTATTAAGATTTGCAGCTCTGTGGCTGCAGATGGCTATGCAGCGGATTTGTATGTTCGAAGGGACTCTGCAGGAGACATTAAAACTGTGCTTAAATGTATGCGTAATAATAATTTTACAAACACGATTGATTCAATATATATAGACAATAATGATTATTGGTTTTCCAAAGCGGAAGTTCCAGAAATTCCAGAAGGCGCGGAGAAACACGTTTCCCGCATACACCATCTTAAGACCCTGTTACATAGAGCGACGACTGTGTTCCATACATCAAAACGAACTGTCATATTACATCTAGTACTTCCGCTCGTTATCATTTGGATTGTAGTCTTTCAAGCTAAATTATTTGTGCAGTCCAGCGGAGAAAATCCTGAGATGACACTAAGCCCTACTAGATTTGGGTCCAACCTCAGGATCCTTTCTCAGTTTACAGAAGACGATCCCATTGTGGTTAGTAGTGAATCAGCCAAGCAGAGTAATGCGTGTAACGTGGGCCATCTATAATTCGTAACTAACAAAAATGTTATCCTTTTACACAGAATTATTCGAGCCACATGTCGCGTGTCCTTTCCCCTTATCAAGAGAACGTGGATCAGGACAGCCGGCTAATCTCAAAACTCTACCAAGGTTTAAACACGGAACAGGGAAAAGTTGGCTACGTCAAGAATGAGCACATGTTTGCGTTTGAGTTTGGACGAGCTGGAGGAAGCTATTTGCTCCGGGGGTATTTTGCCTCAGGAAATCTACACAGTGCCCCCGTTGCACTAAACGTTATGAACAATGTTCTTCTCAGTGCTATTTCCGAGTCGGAACGAAACTTTACAGAAAATTGGCACCCATACACAATAACTGTGAAGAATGATCCAATGCCTCAAGTAGTGGATGGTCAATTCGAGCGGGGATGTGGGCTACCTTGCGTACTTTTAGCTATTTTAATGTCTTTTGCGGTAGCGTTAATTGCCCACGCATCCTGTGTGCTGCCAAGCGCTGAAAAAGAAAATGGGGTGAGAGGGAGGACGAAAGCACGGTATATTATTTGGCATAGCGTAGCGTATATGTCTAAATTTTATTTTGATTTTTTTTGCAGATAAAGCATCTCATGTTTATGTGTGGGGTTGAGCCAAGCATTTACTGGTTTTCACATTATATGGTGGACTTGTTCGTTTCGTTTTTAATGACTGCAATAATCGTCCTAATTTTTCTTTCCGACTTGCATCAAACGTTTGTGGCAGCAGAATTGATTGGTGCGGTATGGTTGATCTGTGCTTTGTACCTGCTTTGGAGTGGCCTCACGTTTAGCTACTATGTAAGCTGTAGGGTGCCAGAACGATACCGAACTTACAATGTTCTTGCAATGCTTCATCTTTTCTTGGGTACGTCCAGTTCCCCTTTCCCCACTCGCTGTCACAGGATATTTTTCAAGGTAAATGATTAAAAATATTTTTTCCATTCGAAGGCATTCTGCTATTCTTATGGCTGACCTTGGTACGACCGGATTCTGGATTTGGCATTTTTATGAGGAATTTCATTCTCTTTTTTGTGCCCCCATTCACCATTACATCAGCGTTCTTTCACTACTTCAGCAACTCTGGTCAGAGGTACAAAGGCAAATTTCTCCTACACCTATGATTTAAATATGCATGTAAGGTTTGTGTTAACTAAACCATCTGTTGGCATTTTGCAGGAATGTGTGCAGAAATATTAACTCTTTCATTCAATCGGTAATTTAATTTAGTCGCTCTAATTGGGTAAAGTTTGATACATCGTGGCTAAAAAAAACATAAAAACCCTTTGCATTTTTTTCTATTTTTTGTTTTAAAATCATGAAATATTATTTTTTAAACAAGCCTAACCTAAATTATCAAATTGGAAAATTTAAAAAAAATCAAAGGGTCTCCCCTATGCTATTAGCCACGATATCTCAAACCTTTACCGCTCTAATGGAAGTGTTTATGCTACAAGCTACCATTACCAACTTACATTTAATAATTTACTATTTTTCTCGTTTCTAGATATGCGACGACTCTAAAACAGCGACCCATGCTCATTCTCAATTTTATAGTGGACACGCTACCGGCCAGGAGAATATGAATGAAGACCTGTTGAATTTGGATCCAAAGCTTGCTCGATGCTGCGGTATTTTCTTCCACATATTCCAACCCAACAAAATAACTTGATAATTCGTAATGTTAATTATCTTCAATATTTTTACTACATTGGTTTTTGAAATCACTGTTTTTGTAGCAATTATTTGCAAGGGGACACCAAAAGATGATTTTTGCTTCCATCCACCACTTGTATTTAATTCCAGTGCAGAGACGTACGAGAATCCTGGGTTAATTACAGATGTGTGTGCGTTATTCTTCCAGGGATTTATTTATTGGTACATATCTACCTACCATATCATGAGTTAACATTACTCTCGTATACTCACTCTTCTCACCTTGTTCCAAATGTTCCATAATATTCACATATTTATACACCTGTTTCCGCAGGATTTTTCTAATATTAGCAGACCGCCAGGTGTTTGATAGGTTAATTCAAAGACTGGTAATAAAATATTTACATCAAGATGAAAGCAACCAGTTGGGTAGAAGCAAAACAGAAGACGATTCCAGCAAAAATCGTAACGTGGAACTTGAACGGCTCGCCGTAAATTCAATTTTACAGGAGAATGACTGGCCGGATGATGTTGCCATCGTTTGTCAAGGTCTTACCAAATCCTCCACCACTACCATGGTCATGAAGGACTTTAATTTGCTAGTGAAGAAAGGCCAGTGCGTTGCGATTCTCGGTAGAGGTAACTCCGCAAAGTCTTGTATTGCCAGAATGATCGCGGGAAATCTCGTTCCCACAAAAGGGAATTGCTATGTAAAGAACTGCGACTTGGTTTCCAATCGACGGGACTATCTTACCAAAATTGGCTACTGTCCTCAGAGATGTAGTACCTTTCAAGAGCTTACTGGGACGCAAATGCTGGAATTGATGGGCCGTCTTCGTGGCATCCATTCCGACATTTTGGGGACACACGTGAACAAGTGGTTAAGCGTTATGGGTCTCGCCGAAGTAGCGAACGATAGGTGTAAGGAATATGGCGATGGGGTGAAGCAACGGTTATGTACAGCAATGGCTTTAATTGGAGAACCGGAAATAATACTTCTAGATGGTATTGCATACAATACATGACATTTTTTTCGCCAAATTGGGTAATCAAATTTAATGGAAGTATAATAAAGTGTTCCACGGTTCCACGACGTGTTTAGAGCCAACCTCTGGAATAGATCCTTCTTCTCGAGAACGACTCTGGTGTGTCATTGAGCATTTGACGCAGAGGGGATTTACCATTATTTTCACCACGTACAGCACGGATGAAGCATTTTCCTTAGCAGACAAAGTGGTCATCCTTTCTGAAGGTGTCGTGCAGTGCATTGGACATCCTGATGAAGTTCAAAATATGTATGCACAAGGGCACACTATAACGTTCAAACTTAAACATGAAGTCCTTAGCAGTTATGAAATGATGGCCGTGGCAGACGACAGAGTTAACGAATTTAAAGATCATGTTGTTCAATTGTACAAATACGTCGATCTTTTGGACGAACATGACGAGTTGCTTATATTTTTTCTACGGGATGTGAGACTATCCTGGGCGGAAGTATTTCGCCGCGGCCACTACTTGGCAACCGCTCATGATGACATTATTTCGACTTATGAGGTTACCGAAGGAGGAATCGACGACATTTTTGTGTTTCTGGGGAATAAGTATCACGAGTTGTCTAAACCACACGTTAGTGACTCTAAGGTGCAACGCCGTAGAGGAAGTCTAGATAGTGAAACTGCAGAGGAACTTTCTGAGATCAAAAAACTACAAAACAGTTTGAAAAGAAATCGAATTTTGAAATAAAATACAGTATTTTTATTTGCGTCGTCAGATTGTGTAATGTAATTGCATTTCTATTCAAATGTAACCATTTATTTTACTAACAAATAATGATAATAATATGTTCAAAATAAAAACGAAGGAAATAAAAGAGACATAAAAACTTCTTTGGTACGTCTATTAAAATAATCGTGTAAACAACGTTTTTATTCCAAATTAATTTTTCAAAAAGAGGGCAACTCCTGCCTGTATCCACTTGGAATTATCCGCTTGCGAGGGAAACTCCAAGCTGCCAATCAACTTTTGTCTGGTTTCGTTGTAATACAAAGGGACAGTGAGCCCATCCGACTTTTTGTGTGTCTGTCCATCTTTTGGAGACATCCAGGCAACAGTACAGTCCCCCACTCTAGTGATTGGTGCAGATTCTGCTGTATTTTCCACAAGCTTTACTCCGTTAAACGAACAACCTTCCAACTGAAGCCCGGTTATTTGACACGACAATTTTCCAGCACTAACTGTATTTCGATCCCAAGCACAAACAAACACTAGCTCGTCCATGGCCACTCCCAATTTTCGCGCACAATGCTGCTTGAATGCACTAAGAAACGTATCCGGATTGAGGAGATCACTCAGGTCTACAGAGCTTCTCAGAATGGAACCCTCTTTTGCCTTGCCTTTCCACCTCTGGATTGCCATTGCTCTCATGACAATTCCCTGCAAATAGCTCATTGCATCCATAGGTCCTTCCCAGATTTTCAGCCAGTCTGAAGGCGTCTCTCGTTTCAATAAAGAGTCTGCAACGGTAAGAACCGCCTCGGTTGGTACAAGTATTCCTCGGATAACTTTACTCATTGTGCCGAGTGCCCGGTGAACAGACTGCATAAGTGACACAACGTTAAAATACTCCAACTTTACAAACGCCTCTATTGGATCGGCTGCGCTGTCATTATCGCTGACATCTGGCTGTTGCAGTTTCTCCTGCAGTAGACTCATTGTTCCTTGCCCTTGGTTTAATTTTTTCCATAGATTTAACAAAGGAGTAAGTTCCTGGTGCCAAACAGCCTTATCAAATTTTACGGTGTCACTAAACCTCCGACACAAGGCTTAATCAAAATTAAATAAATTTCAAAGTTTAACTAAGGGGTTTAGCTCCAGAAAATTCAGAGAGATGTATAAATTTTTTAGAACTTACATTTTAATTGTCCAATTACTTGACTACTAACAATTCTTTGCCATGATCGCTCAATATTACTCGGTAGACCAAAAGAGGATGGACGATCAAACTCTGGCATGGACTCAATCAATCGGTAATATTCTTGGATGTCCGTGGTATTTGGCAGTTTTATACCAGGACCCAGAGTTCTTCTTGATGGATTAGCTCCCGTTAGAATCCCTTCGTTAAAGTACTCACTGAGATAACTAATCAGTACACGTAAATCGTAGTCATTATCAATCCGGCCGCCATAAATGGCTTGTTCAAAGAGACCTTGCACGTATGGCCACTGGATTTCACGAGAACCTGGGAAAAGCAGAACAAAAATTTATTCCATAGTACATTTTAAAATTTTAAAGCAAAACGAACATTTTACTGGGAAATAAAAAAACTAACGATTTCCTTTGAAAAGCTGATCCAATACATCTGCTCCCGCTCGAAGGTCACTCTCGTTAAATTCGTAAAATTTGCTCCATCCTTGTGGAATGTAGGTCCTTCTCTCTTGGACCACAGCATGAAAAAGCGCCAGCACAAACAGTGACTGCGTCCGCATTACATTCTTATCTCCCACTACATATTGAGGCGTCCAACTACCATAAGTTCGTTGTAAATTCTTTTTTAAACCAGGTGGAGCCTCGTAAGCTACCTTCAAACAAGACTGTAGCAAAATTTTAGGAAATTGTGGGTGAGGCTCGGTGGTCAACCAAAGGCGAAAATTTTCATGGGGAGTCAATGCTTTTACTTCCTTTTCCAGAGTGTCCAACCAGTGGGTAACTAGATGAAGATTCTTCATACATATCCAGTGACCTATTTGGGAGCCTTGCTTTAGTTTTTCCAACGCCATGTCAATCTGACCTTGACCCATGGATATCTGAAGAAAAGAATTGTTTGTTTCTCAATTGCAAAAATGTCACTATTTATCATAAAATGTATCGCTTGTATTTGCCCTAAATTCATACCTCCACGTAACGCTGTGACCCCACGGCTGCATGCGCCAGCTCCCTCATTTCACTGCTAGGATCCGCCCCCGCACTAACCAATATAAGTATAGGTTCTTTTGCAACCGTTTCCTTTACCACTTGTCTCAGATTCGTTGGTGGAGGAAATAAAGTCTTCCGTGCCAACACAGCCCTCGCAAAGTCCGACATTACTGTATGCAATCTATCTGGTCTCAGCGTCTGAATTAGCATTATCTTTTGAAAATTGGTAATTTGCCCACGCACACTTTGTGGCATGTGCTCTTCACATTCCGTGCTAGTTACAAACTCTTCCCATAAAGCTTGCTCCGACAAGGCTAGCTTTTCGTAAAACTCGGGAAACGCTAGACTTAGCAAATAGACAGGAAATGTTCTATCT
Source organism: Callyntrura guangdongensis (assembly GCA_027744295.1). NCBI lineage: Eukaryota > Metazoa > Arthropoda > Collembola > Entomobryomorpha > Paronellidae > Callyntrura > Callyntrura guangdongensis. The sequence goes on along the minus strand of JAHZNB010007678.1, from coordinate 3,235 downwards.
TCATCAATCCAACTGGGAACATTTTCTTTGGCGGAGGACGAACCGCCCTTGAGGTCCGTAACAAGCTGACCAGTAAACGCTTCCCATTCCTGAAAAACGCAGTTTTAGTTAAAAAAAACACCCAGTTTAAGAGTTTATACGTATTTTTTAATAATGCCATAATTTTATATTTTATTTTCTTACGTTTTGCTGAAAGTATTCCGCATGCATAGCATGCGCCAAGTGAAGAGCAAACGCAACACGATCTGCCTTAAACAAGGACCGGCACACGTACTCATACACGAGGCTTTCTAGCACTCCCCGTAAATGGTTGATATGCTGTGCTAAATCCCCGGCAACTTTGGAATGCTTCAGCGCCCGTTCAAACAGTCCCGAAAAGGAATTTAACGAGAACTGGTACATGTTACTCAGTTTAGAAGTGTCAATGATGGCAAAGTAGAGACAACTCCCAAATTCCGCAAAAGGTAAATAATCGCTGATTTCGTTGTTCAGGGACTCCTCCAACTCAGAAGATTCTGCAAGTGACTCGGTGATTGCGAGAGAGCTTGCCTTGGTCTTGTTTAGGGATTCTAGGAGTTCCTTATTTTCCAGAATGTTCCCCTGCGCACTGGCCAATTCTTGAAGCAAGCTTTCTCCCACCTTTGATAGTTCAATTTTAAGGGACTCAATGTTTTTCACGAGCTCCTGTTTCTTTGTTTCAATTTCTGGCTTTTCAAATGACAACGTTGTACTGAGAAGTTGACTGGTTAATCCGGCCCGAGTAGTAGTAAAATTTACCACAGTCAGAACGGCAGCAGCGTCTGGGGTGATCACTGGATTCGGGGTCCTGGTACAAAGGAACAGACGGAAATCGGGATTATAGTCCACAATTTTGTCTGCAATTTGTACCACTTCCCGAGAGCCTTGGGACACCAAGTCACCACGCAAGATGGGGACTAAAATAGGTTCAATAATGTCAGCTTCAAGAACAACGAGAATTTTCCCGAAGCGGACCGCCAATTCCAACTCATTTTGAAAATTTGGATGCTGCAGGGAAATTACGGTTGGTGGTCGTTTTAGAGAGAGAAAGTTTTGAAGCCAGTCGGTGGCTCGACTCGAGGGGTCGATGAGGAATGGCCGGGAACAAGTCTGCAAACATAATTTAATTATTTGTAAAACAAGAGCATATACCTATGTGGTTATAATTAATTTAATGTAGTAAAGTTTTCTACCGTCACATTTCCATCAGACAGCTTGCAAAGATACAGAATGCCGTAAAATAAATTCATTCTCCTCGCGTCATAATTCATGAAATAAATTAATAAACCAGTCTCCTCAAAAGAAATAACTTAAATATTTACCTGGTATATCATTATGGCATTTTCTTGGGATAGCCTATCTGACGGTAGCCCTAACGCTTGCCATTGGAGCAAGTCTCTCTCGGAGGAAAGAAACTTGCAAAAGTCAAACTCTGTTTTGTTTAACTCCTCTCCCCACTTGGTCAAATACTCTGTCCGCAAATCCTCGGGGGCATCGCACAAGTACGTTATGAATGACGCAGCAAGTAAAGATTTCATGGGTAAATCGTTCAAATCGAGGTCCAGCTCCTGAAGTTCAATTTTCCATCTGCCAAATTCATCGTCTAGCTTCCCAACGAGACCTTCCGCCGCTAGTAGCGTGCCTTTTGCTTTGGACAAGTGGAACTCAATTTCTGCCGCTTCTTTTGTGTACTGATTCAGTTTTTGTTTTAGCTGCTGTACTTTTTCATCAACACTCATCAGTTCCGAGCTAATGTTGTCCATTTGACTTTCAGCAAGTCTCAAATTCCTAAGGAAGTCATTTTAAATTTTAAAAAGTACACTAATTGGTTCACCTGAGAAGAAACTATTTTACATTAATTTAATGTATTTCAATGCCCTACTCTTAAATACCGTAATAAATGTGCGCACAAATAAATAACGTGAATCATTCAATCAATCCAATATCTAAACTCCAATAATATCAGTCACTTTACGTACTGTTCCAATAAAATTTCATTTTCCTGTAACGTTTTCTGTTTCAATTCCTCCATCTCTCCCCTCTGCATGTTGGCACTTTTCATTGTAATCGTGATCATCTCCAGAGCCTTGTTGGCTTCACTTTGCTTTTCCGCCAAAGTTTCCTCCTGAACAGCTGCATCCGTTTTGAGTTTTTCCACAATACTTTTTGCTTCGTTGAGCTTGGCCACGCCCGCTTTCAGCTTTTCCATCTGGGTAACAATCTTAACCCTTTTCTGACTGTACAACGTGGCATAGTTATGAATCATCGTGACATACCGCCTAGGATACGTCCAATCTTTCGGCAAACTTTGAAATATGGCTTGGAACGCCCCGATAAACTGTGTTCGCTTCTCAGCCTCATTATTGGTAAAGCCCGTGTGATCCCCGTCAGTCTTTTCGTAAAACTTTTTGATTATCGACAGCGGTATCATCTTGAGAGTTCTTTGCGTCCAGTTGTCTAGCCACAACATGCTGCACAGTTTGTAAATAGCGGGATTGCTTTGACAGTTGGGAATGAACGTCTCATTCGTGTAGTCCATAATCAAGATGATTTGCATCATGCGACGCACGCGAAGAGCAAAGTAAGAATACAGCGAGCTATTGTAACCTTCCGCAGAAGCGGTATCCCGGAGCGTGGCAATTATTGTTTCCAACTCTTCGGGAGAGTACAGACCAGGAATCTACAAGTTCGTAAAAGCCATTTTTGTAGTGCAATATATAAGCGAAATAAGCGACATTTTGTTATTTTTTCAATTAAAAAAATATTTGTATGTATTCGTTGATATTTGAAGGAAAGTTACCTCGCCAGAGGAGAGAAGGCTGTTAAGCATATCCAAAAATACTTTGTCAACAAGTTGAAAATCTTCCACGACTAAAAATACCTTGTTTCCCTCCACTGCAGATAGTTGTATAGCTGCTTTCAAGTCATTTTTGAAAGCCTTTACGTTGTAATTCCGACCTACTTTGAGAGTCAGTACTTGAGCTCTTTGCAGGGCGGAAACCACCGACAAAGCAGTCCTTCTCCCAACTCCAGCCCTACCAGCAAGAACCAGGGAAGAGCAAGGAAAGGACAGAATCCTGTCAATGTACGCCACGTTGTTAAGCAGTTCTGGGATGACGACAACGTTCAGCTCCCGGTTTTCTCTACCGAAGGCAATCATCCCTTTCCCGACGACCGTTATTAGCTCCTCCAGGGAAACTTTGTAAAGTACATTGCC
>JAHZNB010007677.1:0-11871 GCA_027744295.1 Callyntrura guangdongensis | reverse complement strand
CTTCTTATATCTGTGTAGCCCCCAAGCATGGCTCAATTTTCTTTTGTATCGCTTACTCCCACTACAATAAGTACAACTATTTTTTGCAACCAGTAGTACCAGTGCTCCTATTACCTTGTACTGATATTATCATTATACGCTATTTCTTCCCCTACGTTTTGCATGAACACGGCATTTACATAATAACGATGCAACGTAAGACACACATAATCACCCAGACTATTTTCGTCTTTGTCTCCGTCCTCTGCATTGTTCGCAAATCCCCCGATTGTTCTACGAAATGGTACACTGGTAGTAGCGGAGCAGCCGTTAAGAGACGATATTATTAAGTTACCTTGCCATACCCCTATACTTGCTTCTGCTACTACTGCCATGATGATCATGACGACGACGACAGTGTCATTGAAACCGTGTGTACACAGACACATTATCCTTACCGACCGAGCGAGAAGAGTGCCGTTTTTTATTCTTGTTCTCGGTTGCTTCCCATCGCCACCGTCATCATCATAATCCTGATTATGCCTGCATTACATGTATTGCATTCAAGCAATATTGTATATACGACATCTTATGTTTTTCTCAAGCAGACTCAAGCCCCATCGTGGGAAATCGTCAAACGTGAGCCCTTTTGTGTGGCTGTCTGTTATACAATAAAATGTGTGTACTTCTTTCTCCTTCTCTCTCTCTCAAGGAGCCATCAGCCATCATCATCAGCCTCGCCATATCGTCATGATCCTAAAATAAGTGTGGTTACACAGAAGTCGTAATAATAATAATAACCGTCATCATCATCATCATCGCCATCATTACCGCTTTAAAATGTCAGTGCTCCTTTCTCTCTTCCATTTTGGGTACACACGAGATTCAGTTATATTGCCTGCGTGCAGAACTCTGTGCTGATGCATTCTTTTGGGTAGAAATCCGGGTCTATTTTCCCTTCACACTATTTTCATAAATTCTATCACAATGCAGACTACTGCCCATTATTCAAATTTTTTATACAGAGGAGCCCAGCGAATTTCGCCAGACGAAGAGACGAAGAGATTAAGTAATTGACCCAGTTATCTCTGTTTTTGATCTCCCACACAACCTGCATTTTACACTCTGTATATGAATTGAACGGGGTATGTGTGTTATTGTAAGAAACACGAAAAGATTGATAGGTATACAATACACTATCTTCAATTTCTATCGAGTTTCTTCTCTGCACATGTGTCATTTCACTTGATAATATGATATTTCTGTGTCCTCCCATATCATTTTCGTCCCTTGCCATAATGCCCCTCCACACTTGACGTTGGCTCTATATAACAGCGTCAGCCACCACCACCCCACCACAAACCAAAACGAAATGGACATTATGAGAGCAAAACTGGTATTCATCGTCATCCACCACACGGGGGAAAAATTGCCATTGCTGCTGCTGCTGCCGCTATTCTTCTCCTCCCCTTCTTGCTGTCGTCCTCTTCTATCGTATTTCTTCTAAATATTTATCTGACATTCATATTTTTGGGATGGACAAAGTTTTATACAGGGCTGGTGTGCATGTGTGTATGTCACCGTTTATTTATTTTGCATTTTATGATGTCAAATTAATAATATTTTTGGCGGACAAACCCAAAAAACCACTAAGGCTATTCCGCAAGTGTCTGTCTACTACATTTCTGCATTAATATTATTTGTTCCTACATACATGACTATACGCGCGCAGGGATGATATTATGGCGGGTCACACACATGAGGAAAAAAATGTGAAAGGGAGGACAGCACACGATTTGAAATAATTTTGACTTTTGTCAAAATGAGATATTACAACAATTATCTGATTCCTAAATCTGTTTTAGGGATTTATAAGCTAACATCTCTCTCTGTGAACTTTTTTGAAACTAATTTACTCATTTTATTTTCCTCATTATTGTTCTATCAAAAAGGAAAATCTAACAAAAACACGGATTTTTGCCTGTGCTCAAGATGGATTCTTACTGTGAATGTTCACAGTTTTAGCACAAGTCAAGTAGGTATATGCATTTCGTTTACTGCGGCCGTGCGTGTTTGTAGGTACATGCCAAAAAGGTGTGAAGCTTTTTTCTTCTTTTTTATCTGTTTCCACTGCTGTGCGTTGTCGGTTGTTCTTTTTTTCTTTTCTCTTCCCCCAAAAATTGCTCAATTTTTTCTCTCTCACTGACTGTCTAAATCTCTTTTAAAGTCTAATTAGAATACTTTTGTAAATTATTACAATGATGATGATGACGACGACGATGGTGATCATAATGAAGGAATTCGAATGCGTGTGTGTTAATTAGCAATAATAAATTTAGGAATATAAAGCAAAAGAAAACCACAGCAGGATACTTGTGTCTTTCTTCTTTTTAGTTGTGTGGCAGCAGAGCATGTTTCAACTCCCCGTATACACATATCCACCACATCCATATATATTATAAATTTTCTTCATCAAGATCACCTGCATTTACAACGTACACAGTCGCGCACAAGTATATTATCTACACATTACTTTTATATATAGCGTCTCTCGTTTGAAAAAAAACGACTAAACTCCACTTGAAACATTTTACTTCATTTCATTTGCATTGAATGATAACATTATTCAAAAAGGTAACACACACATCAGAGAAAAAATAAGTTATTACTATTATTGCTCTGGTGTGCGGGATTGTGATAATATGTGTGCGTGTTGTCTGTGTTTTTTTTTTTGCCGGGGTGTACAATATTGTTTTTTTCTACAAAGAAAAATCTGATTTGATTGCATGTTCATCTCTCTCTCTCTCTCATCATATTATAATATAGTCAGTCAGAAAAATATATACATTTTCACTTTTCCTCCTTTTCTTTACCATGATCATCTCTCTCTCTCCTTTTTAATTTATTTTAAATCTTCTCTCCTTCTCTTCTTCTTCTTAACCATTCGTTCAAGTCAGCTGGCAAACAGAATTGGATCGAAAATGAGTTGTTCTTCTTGTGATGTACTTCTGCGCAAAAGTGCCAGAGTATAAATGGTTACACATTGTGTGATGTCGTCGTCGTCGTCGTTTTTGTGTTTGGGGAAATTTAGAGGGGGTCTCGCATTTCATTATAAAATCCATCATTATTTTCTGGTGCTTTACTTCACTTTTGCCTGCTTGATGAGCTCCATCTCTTTGTTACTACTGCTGTTTTGTTGACTACAGAGAGCTTTTTGATGAACTCACGGATCCCTTTCATAAAAGTAGCCTCCATTCTATTAACTCGCACACAACAACAACCCACCAACTCACACATTTTATTTTGTGAAACGATATGCGATCACAAAAATCACAATACAGTAACGTGCACAGTGCACACACACAACAGCCTACCATGCTACCCTTTTTGCATACAAGACAAGCACAGATAATGTATAGAGGTGTGTGAGGTATTCATTCTAAGAATGGGCACAATTTACAGAAAATGAACGCAAATTCTCAACTTGTGAGTCGCTCTTGTTTTGAAAAGACAGACAGAAAGAAGAAGAAAAAAAAACAGAAGGAAAATAGAGAAAAAAATGTCATGATGATCTTTTTACAACACTCTCTTCTTCTTCTGCATCACACGTGACAATTTGAATAGAATGGTGACTGTGAGGCAGCCCCGCAGTCTGTGCAGTGGTTACTTCATCATCCTCACCAGAGAGTCATCAATAGAGAGACAAGTAAGGGTTCCCAAATCTTCATGGTGGCCGATAGGATTTTTTTCTGTTATTTCTTCTTCGTTACATAATGAAAAACACTGATACAACGAATGGATTGTGCACGCAGGTAAATTTTTTTTTGTCAAAGGCTGTTTTTTTCTGCAGAAATTATTACGATATGATATGCTGCTGCTGGTTGTAAGGCTCTCTCATGGTGAACCCGCCATTGATCTTGGTGACGATGGTGGTTTTTGAACGAGTATAGCAGTTCAATTGAGTGTGCGTTTGAATGTGACAGATTGATAATTTTTCTTCAGATGTCTCAATTCCCCGCAAACACTTAATATTATGGTGGTAAAGTTGTATAGTTGTACCCATTCTTCCTGTCTAATAATAAGTGACAATGATTATTATTACACTTTGGTCTTGGTCTGGTGCTGGCAGGGTTCAAAATCGTTTTGTGTAGTTGTGCCTCCTGGCCTACCGATAACAAAGCGTGTATACCAACCAGTAGGTATATATTTTATGCGTGTGGTTCAATCGTTCGTGACATTTTCCTCAAAAAAAGACATTCACCATCAGTTCCGCTAGATGCATTCCAATAATGGTAAAATGATCATGATTACCAACCCCACCAGCAGCAGCCCCAAAAATACATCAAAATTCGACTCTCTCCATCGTGCTTCCCTGCACACACATAGCACAGTAAAATAACAGCACTGAATAATAATACATGCAAGTTATACTGACGATCTTCAAAAAAATCCATCCAGGTGACTTCACGCCATATTTTTTTCAGTTGTTCTTTTTTATTTTCCTCCATTCGAAGAACTACCCCATAAAAAAGCACCCTCCGAGAGTAAATCACAATTTTTTTACTGTACACCCTTGGAGAATGCAAGTCTGAAAAATCACACCTTCCCTGTTCATTTAACGCTCCTGCTGATATTCCATAAGACTCATTACATCACATGCACAAAAAGAGACAGAGTGCGATAGAGAGAGAGAGAGAAAGATCACAAAAAAGCAACAAAGTCTTTTTTCTCTGCATTTCATTTCATCCTTTTCAAATTGCATGTGTGTATGTATGTGAGCCCAGCTTGACTTTTTTCATATCTAATTTTTTCCTCTCTCCAATGCGACTTCTCTCTCCATGCTGCTGCCGCGGGAGAATCCTACATATAGAAACAGTCTTTCTTTATAAACGTGCCCACAACGAACAAAACAACAACAATAGTAACACATTCAAACATTAAATTGTATGAAAAAAATTCCTCCGTTTTCAATTCCCTCACAAGAGAATTACATTTTTACCCTTGCATAATGATAACAACAGTAATAATAATAATATTGCATGTTGAATTGCATATTACATGCCTCAACTCTCGAGCCACACCAAAGTTACATCTTTTCCATAAGGCACACAAACACACGCGGACTATAAACTTTGTGGACAAGGCTGGACTTTTCATGTAACGTGACTATTAAATGCATGTTGGGTTCATGTTCTTACACGTTCATTATTACCACTTATTACAATTACCACCACGAGAACGATCACCACCACCACCATTTTCGTCTTTTTTGTTGTTGTTTTTCTTGTACATTTTGCGGGTTTTTTTCTGTGTATTCTTTTTTATTATTGTGTGTGTGGTACAATAACTAACTATACAACAATTTTTATTGTTCATTTTTCTGACTTTTTGCCTCGTTCGTCTTCATTCCACTCCGGAGGGAAGAGATGTATTCTTTGGATATGTGGAAGAATATACATAGGTGCGTATCTTTAGGTTTCATTTTCTCCAGAGGGTAGTGGTGTATTTCTTGAGAGAGTTGATTATTATTTCATTTTACTGTTCAAGTGCTACATACAGCGTGTGTGATAATAAAAATGCTTTATTGTTACGATTACTGTCCGAAAAATAAGAAGGGGAAAAAACATGAATGCCACGGGCTACATTATCACGCCACATAAAAATGATGGTCGGTTACAGATTGAACATCAAGGAAAGAATGACCAGTGGTCATATTCATCATCATCATCACCACCACCACTAGCAGCCGGTGTACTTGTAGAAAATGGAATCTTACAAAATAAAAGCCTATTTTCTTCCGTGAGTATTTCAATTACAAGCAATTACCAACCTCCCGTGAAACATTTGCACTGGTGGCGTCGTCATCGTCAATGATGATGACGGCAATGATCATGATGCTGATGATGACTACTCTTGGAAAATGTTTTAAATGGTGTAAAAAGAAAAAAATATTGCGTATACAATACAATGTTGCCTACTAATTTGAATTCTTTTTTTCTTCTTCTCATCATCATGTCACTTTGGAGAGCATCCAATTTACATTAAACATGACGCAATGATCACCATTATGATGTTCATGATCATCCTCCTTTATACCTGACATGAGTCTTTAAGAGCGCCACCATCATCATCAGCGACGTCGTTTATATTACCGGGTGTCCCTCCAAAAGACAAGGGAAATTTGTCATTTTTTCTTCTTGCCAAGATAATTAATAGATGACAAGACTACTTAACATCACACACTTTTTCCTTTTGTTTTTACAACTCTTGACTGGTGGTAGAAGCTATTGTGTTTATAGAGGCTATTCTATATGCAAATTAGTGTGCGACCAAAAGAAAAAAAGTAATGTATCATTTTTTTGTGAAAATTCATCTTCTTTTTGTCTGTGACCAGAAGAAAAATGAAATGACACCACCACCGAATCCACTCAACTTGATACTCACCTCTTCGTCAACAGCTACCAACCAAACAGCTATTTAAATTAGTATTCCACGTGAGCCATCATCCTCCGAAACCTCTCGTTCTTGTTCTTTATAGTGTCAACCAAAGCTATTTGGCATATTTCAGAAGAAGAAAAAAAACTGCTGAGAGAAGAGCATGTCTTTTCTCTCTAACTAACTTAAATTATAAAGAGAAAAAAATATTTTCTGGGTTCATTTATCCTTATCATAATGTCATCTCTCTCGGTGAGTGTCACCCTCTTCAAAACCACCAGGAGTCAACGAGAAAACATACTGTCCACTGCTTTGTAACTCGCAGTGTGTGTGTGAGAGAGAGAGACCTACCCAATATTTCTAGTTGGCATAACGGCTACTGCAGAGACATTATCTCTTTCTCTATTCAAATGGGACGTTACCCCTCTTCTGTACAAGTATATATGATGGGGTGGTGGTGTGTAAAAGGAAAGGGTTGTTTCGAATGTGCGTATTCTTCATTTTATGCGTTTTCAAGGTGAAACCTGCTTTCTTCCTGGTAAACGCGAACGCGGACTCTATGTGTCATCTCGCTTGTTGCCCTCGTCTCTTTACACATTCTGAGTAACTACCAGAGAGTGATTTGCGTAATAATAAGAAGAAAGACGCATGAATAATTACATGATAATGCAGCCCGTTTGCAGGAGCAGTTACAACAACAGCAGCAACAGCAATTTGAAGCATAAGTGCAAATGACGATAAGCTGATAAGCATCTAGATGGAGGTTATTATCAAGAGCTCGGTTTAACGAGATGTATCATACATTTTAACACGTCACAAAGCTACTATATATTGCCATATAGCATAAAGATAGGGAGGATGACCATTAGATACAGAGATTCATCTGATGATGATCTTGGTCATCATCAGGACATCAACTGGCTGGTTTGATAACATGAACATATTTTGAAACAGGAAATCTTTGACAAAAAAATTGGGTGGTTTTGTAAATGTAGTTGCGGTTTGGATTTTGCTGGTTAGAAGGAGGCTTTCCTGGTGTGTCGTGGTAATTAGAGGGGATTATTATTCGAATACAAAAAAGAGAACATGTTTTTTATTCTGCAGTATTGGCTACCTGAGAGAAAGAAGAAGAAAATGAGAGAGAGAGAGAGAAGAAGGATATCACGGTAAAAAGTGATTTAAGGATTAATAACTGTCATAATTACAGCAGTAGTTGGACATATCTCGAGACTGACTGGACATGAGAAACATTATGGATGCTTGGGCTCTTGTGACTGACTTTTTTGTGCTGGAGAAATTTGATACTTTACTGCTACTACCGTGAGCATAAAAACGGATAGTTTTCCTGTTTGTTAGAGTGTAAATGATATATTAAAAGGCAGTAAATGACGATGGGAGGTATAGAATAGGTTGTATAGGAGCATAAAATGCTGCTGCTGTGGTGGTACGGGTGTTAGATGAGAAGATGTACACCTTTTATTTTCTTTGGAAATTCTATCCAAAGAAATAACATGAAAAAGGCTGAAAAGCTAACGAAAACAACGTCAGGAAAATATCTTGACTGAGTGAAATTCAATGCTAATGGACCATTACGGTGGTCATTTGTAGGGGCTTAGAAATGAAAATCCAGAAGGCTAAGGCATATAAGTAGGCATGATGGCTAAAGGAAGGATCAGGATTAAAAGTTTGTTTCTCCTGCTGCTACGCGGCTGCATAAAATTCCGTAAATTTAAGCAAAGCTTCTTTCTTATAGAAAAAAAGCACAGGTGGTTCCTATCCACGTTATTATGCCCAAATGAGTTCATTTTTCTACAAGTTTTGCCTAGTTTGACAATAATTTGATGGATTACTGACGACAATCAAGACAAGGACTCACAATCAATCAGAATATCATAAATCTGTGCGTTCTCTCTCCCTCAAGACGAACGAAAGGGACACTCTTGTTTTGCTGACCAGTGTGTGGTGTGGTCCGCACCTTTTTTCGATCACTACAATGGATAAATAGAAAGGTGGACAAAAAAGATTTTCGACAGAGGAGGGTCCTCTAATAATCAGCATTACATCTTGACGGGTTGGCTTTAAATGACGGGCTCTGCTGCTGTGATGGGAAAGTGATCTGCTCAAGTCATCACAGAAATCACAAACACACACACACACATGTGCGCACAAAACAGCGCTTTTATTCCATTCTTTTCCTTGTTGTTCAGAGATGGTATTGATGATGAATGAGGAATTGAACACATTTGCATGATCATCCTAAAATCGACATTGGCATCATCATCATCATCGTAGCCAGCATTATCGGTTGAAAGTATGCAAACGTGAACATTTACACTTTTACCGGATTTACTCTCCTCCTGTGTCGTCGTGTACAATTATATTTTCCGTGCGCTATCGCTATCTTCACTAATATAGAGTCCACCTTCGAAAAAAAACGATTATTACTACTTACATTTTTTTGTAGGGTAATGCCTAAATAAAGGAAGCATGCATAAATTGTCATACTAATGCTTACTGACACACACACACACCAGCAGAGAAACAATGTTGAATATTTTTGTGGGCCAACTCGCGCAGATGGGCCTAGTCATCTTTCCTCCTTCGTTCTCACCCTTGCAAAGGGCCATATAGGTACTCTCTGAAAAAAATACCTGTGCGTTTATCAGTGCTTCTCACACAGGGGTAATTTAAACAGATGGCTTATTCAATAACAGCATAATGATTGCTGTTTATTACATGAACATTTTAACTGTTTCAAAGTTATTTATAAGCTGTGTGGTGTGAGTACAGAAATTTTTACTCACGAGAATAGAGTGTGTATTTGTGTAGTGATCCTTTCCACTGACCATTTGGCACGTACACGTCCTCCTCTAAAAAGAAAAAGGGAAGAAAAAAATCAAACAGGCCATCTAAGAAAGGAAATGATTCTCGAGAATTTATGAAAATCATTGCTGCTGTTGTTAAAAACTACCTGGTCAATAGTATGTCACCATTTTCTGTAAGAGTCAACCTGTTGTGCGCTCTCTCTCTCAGTGAGAAACACCTTCAATCCGCCTAAACAACAGGGCCATTCAAAAACTCAACGCAGAATTTGGATGAACAACAGCGGCATTTATTGTGCCTGCTTATACGCGTATATACACAGAAACGCACACCATTTACTATTGGTCTTCATTCTTAAAAAAAGTACAGAAGACACATATTTTCTGATGGAGGATTTGGAAGATGACTTGTGATTTTTTTCGTCATTGTTCATTTATCAGGGAGAAGAATGAGAGGAGCTTTACTATAAAACTTTCTTTCCTTCATCATCATCCTCCCAGTAGTAGTATCATCATCATCATTATCTTCTCACATGATCCCATCTCTTCTTCTTCTTCTCCTTCTGTCTAACAAAGTAGTTTCGTTGTTGCCAGCCAGCAGGTGATATATTCATGTCAAAGAGGTATCATGTGGCAAGCACACACACTTTCGTATACACACATGCAATTTAGCCGATATATCAAATGTCCGTGTCCGTGTGTGTATAAAGTAAAAATAAATGCCTGAGTCACGGTCGGAACAAAAAAGAGTAATTTGTCCACTGCAGCAACAACAGCAGCCGTATTGCATATATGTAGATCCCACTTTACCTGCCCAATTGAATCTTTTTTGGCCCAGGTACAAAGACATACATACCTGCATTTTAAATTAAGTTTAAGAAGGGCATCACGTAACCCGTTCGTTATTGCGTTTAGAAAAAAAAAGAAAGAGATTTTTTGCTTGCTGTATGGCTGTATAGACTACTAGTGACTATAGTCGCAAGGATGATGATGATGACGACGACGGTAAAGGCGATGAGAGAATCTGAAACGTTTAATGTGTGACGAATTGCTTGTGTAAATGTTCACCGAGCTTACATTTTTTACGCACATAGAAAGGCGCGCAGGTAGAGTGCGAGCAAAGCGCAATATTGAAATTGGAAATGAATGCCGCTCTTTTGTGCTCGCTGTGGTGGACGTTTATCGCCGGTATAAAAAGAAGAGTTATTGTCAGTTAGGAAGGATGGCGCAGGGAATGATGATATTCAATAAAAAATATGATACGGACACGGATACTATTAGTACACATGGCGGGTCGGCATGGTCAGGCGACGGTAGAGAGAAAGCTGATTAATTTTACAGTTGCGGGAACCCTTTTTCCAAATCAATAAAACGCACGCAAGCGTGAAAATGGGGAATGGTAGTGGTAAATTTCATTGTGTGTTTTTCTACTTTACGCTTGGTTAGCTGTGTAACCAATACGGGTGCTTTTTTTGTATTCTAATTTTAGGCTGTGGGGTTTATACCCCAATAGGGTTTCTGGTAAATTAATTATAAAAATTTTAATGTACTTTTTTGTATTTTCCAGGAACTGCTCGGTCGCACATCCGACTACCTTTACAAGGCGACCAAAGGCCAGACTTATTTCCGTCAGGTGTCCCTTTTGCTGCCACCCAGTTGGGCGAATGTAAATTGTACAGGGGTTTATCAGGGTGCATCACGTCTGCTTTTCCCAGCGGAAGAGGCGCTCACCGCAGCAGCCGTGACAAGCTCGGCGGTTCATCAAGCTCAGGTGACGGCTGATATTCATGTGACAACCGACCACCCTGTTTATATTGACCGACCGTGGACACTGCAGTATGGGGGTTGTGGTGTGCCCGGGAAGAAGATTTCCATTCCGGTTAGCTTTCTTACCACTGGAGTACTGGGACCTCAGGGTGACCTTAAAGGTAAGCAGAAGCTGAAAATATTTAAAGAATGTTTTGCGGTTTATTTAAGCATGAGTTTAAGTTTTGTCAGAAAAAAAATATTATTCTGGTCGTCGTGTTTTTGTTGCATATTTTGAAAATACGGTTCTCACAGTAATTCCGAGGACGGCAGGAGGTCCCTCATAATAACAACCATATTGTACTTTGCACACACGGTGAATACATACGCAACAAGCAAAAATGACCGTGTCATTTGCATTTTGCAGTCATATTTCATTCTTCTTATTTATTCGTCTTTTTTCGTTCCCTATCTCGGCGTCGTCGTCGCCGTACTTCTTTGCATAATAACCAGTAAATGATGCGACGGAGGATGAAAAATGCTGGCAATTTCATGGATTTTTTTCCTATCAACTTTTCTGTTCTACACACACATACACACTTGCCTCATTACACGCACATTACCACGTTGTTATTTATCTCGAAAATGATAGTGATTTACACAACAGGCCATGTTTTTGAAGGATTCACGTAAAAAAAAGTGTTTTTGATTTACCGGGCTTAAGAAATCCGCGTACAGAGGTCTTCGTTTATTACCAAAAATGCTTTTAAAAATACAAGTGAGTATTTTTTATGATATTGAATACACTTAATCAAGCCTTCTCTTTCTTTTGCACTGAGGGGGTTGGTGGGTTCGGGGGTTGGGGAGTGCTACTTGATGCATATTTTTG
>JAHZNB010007676.1:0-11586 GCA_027744295.1 Callyntrura guangdongensis | reverse complement strand
GCTGGCAAAACATTTTTTATGAGTAGTACTGAATGAACAGTGTAGCAACATTTTTATGAAATAAAAAATGAGTAGTGATAAATATACAGGGTAGCGACGTTTTCTAAAAATTATTTAATTTTTATAAATGGGATTCAGTTTTTGAAGAGCTATTGTTTATGAGTAGTGATAAATAAACAGCGTAAGGACAAATTTTTGATTAGCATAAATGAATAAATTTATTTGTCATATCTTTACCAAAAACGGTTGCGGTTCAATTTTATTTTAATAAAATTTGGCAATAAACGAAAAGAACTATCATATACTGTCATATACGTAAAAGAAATGCATAACCTTTCTGGGTACTTTGAAAGTAAAAAAAAATATTTATAAAATTCCCGATCTGCATAAAGCATAAATCGTCAAAAATCTAAAACTTTGGTGAGCACTATAGAAGCAGGTATTTCAGAAAATTGCGAAATTCCGTGAACATGATTTCCAGTTTCCTTAAGAACTTTTACGTCAACATTCAACACCTGTCCCCCGAGAGGACCAATATTTCGGACTGTCGTATTAGATGTACTTCACATTTGTTTCAATGTCACCTTGAAACATCATATAGTAACTTGTAAAAGATACGCAATGTTCTTACCCATTGCCAGTGAATGTGGCTGCAAGTGTAAAATCATTTCTTCAAAATTATTTTTATGGCTATTTATTCAAATCTTCCATTATGAATCAGACCATTTTAAATTGATAACGAAATATATAAATTTTAATTTTAAATATTTTGTTAACTCCAACCAAATCATTAGCGATTTAGCTTGACACGAGCAAAAAAGTTACTTTTAGCTTTGCTAAAATATTAATCAACAATAAACCAAAAATACCGCATATAGTTACTAATATGCAATGTAAAAAGGTGGTAAAATGATATGTTTAATCAAATCTTAGTTAAGAGTTTTGCTAACGTAATGTAATTTTAACTTCTATGGAGATCAGTTTTGCTACGTACATTTTAAATGGGAGTATAGGACAGGAAACTCCTTATCTAAGGGAAAGTTTTCGATAAGAATATAGCAGGTAGTGTAGGGGCCGGGATTCAGGACATGCAGAGGGGCGAGAATTACCTCACTGAGGGCCTGTATAAACGCAACCTTCTCATGTCTGCCATGCGAACTTTGACCCGTTGACCTTTGTCCTATAATATATCCGGTACACAACCACAGGTTATGGGAAATCGATAGGTTTTGGAACAGGATTCCATAATTTCCTTCCTTTTTTCGGCCTTCCTAGACCAATTTATTCCTCTCATTACGTTTTTTAAATTTGATGTTAGAGGCCCTTTCCGGGGGGCCCTATTCAAGGGCCCTGGGGAAGTTCACCAGCTGGCACCATAAGTCCTTAGCTACTGTCCTGTTATCACTGAAAGGGGCTTACATCACTTAACCTTCACTTCCTTCTTCACCTTCATACCTTGTGTTGTCAACTGGTAAAGTTGTAAATTTAAATTTTTGTTCATTTATTTAAAAAAACCATTTTAACTACAACGGTATCCTGGTATTCTAAGTATCATTCACGGCGATAGTTATTTTACAATGGAACAGAATAGTAAAGGCTAATTTTTTTGCTGTAGGTAATGACAACCAGTATTTTGCCATATGCTTTGTTATTCGTGTATAGTATCTGTACCACACTAGACGTTCACATATTATCTTATAACAAATTCGATCAATAATAAGTTATGAAGAGAGCAAATTATATGTTTTTGTCCAACACCCTATGATAGCGAAGCACTGTATTTTCCAGTTCATGTCTGTTTTTAAAATATATTTTACTTCTACCAAAATTCCAACGCTATCGCCAAGTTACACTGCTTGTTCTGTTTGTAAACTAAACCTTTTTGTACAAGACATGAAATACATTCTTACTTCTTCATCCATAAACAAAATATTCATGAATTAATAAGCTTTAGTTGAAATTTCCTTTAGTTTATTTGTTAGTACAAGCAGAAAAATGTAATCTATCATAATATAGCTCCAATTTTAATTAACAAATTAAAAATTTTTATGCTAACTCCTTTCTAAAATACGACAACTTCTTTCTTAGGACTTGTAACTAAACAAATCCTAAACTGGAACTTATATAGTCAAACTATAACGTAAAGTCTTCAGAAATGTATGGAAAGGATATAAGGTTGAGAACATGCCTGTAAGTAAAATAAATATTATGACCTCGTTTAATGTTCGGCATGTGGTCTAAGCTGTACACGTGTGTATCTATTCTATGTTTAACGGAGTAACTTTGCCAAATCCAAAGCAATACCTAATACAAGCACAAGATATAAAAAACGTATCACATGACGTTCTTACCACGAAATTCTGGTGTATAGTTTAGAAAATATCATTGTTATTCTGTCAGGCAACACAAAATCAATAATCCCGCTAAAACGTGTCTTGAACATTTCTTGTGTTTAGTTACTTTTCCATTTTGCTGTTCATGACATTTTCATAAGAAGCATATCACACTCAATCTTTACATCATTTCAATTCAAATTTCAGAAAGTAAATTACAAAATAAATCTTACATTTTAGTTTAAATTAGACAAAAATTAAAAACATCGCTATGGCTTTTACTTTAAAGCTCTAGGTTGTATTTCTTATTCAAACACCATCAAAACTTGGGTTAGCGGCATATGAAGGCTTAGCATTCAACTATTGGCCATTTAGTGGAGAAAATACTAAAAATCACAATTACAACCTCTATTTCCATGGCGATAGTTACCCAGCAATGGAACAAGTTACTCAACAACAAGTTGTCTTTACGTCGACCTACAACATCCGTCTCTCAAACAGAGTCTATCGACAGAGTCAGCTACCAAACATCGTAGTGATATTCGAGACTGTAAACGCCAAGAAAGAAATATCAATAACGCCAGAAGCACAAGAAACTCTGTGGAACTTATTTTTTTCTACTGATACAGTTGTGTTGCTGATACAACATACGACGCCTCCGCAAAAATCCCAGGAAGAGTGCTCAATGCCTTCTTTTCGTGATTTGCAGTGGTGCCTGCCATACAAAATATTGATGACATCTCCATCCTTTAAAGTTAAAGTAACTCTTCCAAAGAAAATACTAAGGAAAATAGCGTTGTACATTACGATTTGATTTGCAACGATTATTGCGGCACTAAAAACAGAGAAAACATCGTGTTTGATTTTCACAAGTTTACAAACAAAGCATCAATTCTACAGCAGGGCAGGCAGTATTTCTGGTTTGCAAATAACAAGTTGCTCCCTACGTTCATAAGTTATCATCATACACCTAACATTCATACTGAAAGCACAACTAAAAATTTCCTTTGTGGTGTTCAGCACCGACTAGCAAAAAGAGCAACCTCCAACTGTTGGGCAAAAGAACTCCTGGCCATTGAAGTATCAAAAGTACACAATATTTCGTACGGGCGGTATCAAAACAACCACATAAACGCATTTACCCACAATTTTCAAGGGCAGGACTTTCAAAGGGAAGACTATGTTCTACCGGAATGGTACGAAGGGATATTCTTACAGTATTATTCCGGATTTAGTATAGTTTATTGTGTCGACTACAGACCAGAATTAAGTATTTACGAAATTGGGTTTAACATATGGACTAAACCCGTTTCTGGATTAGTATGGGCAACCTGGATATGTTGTTGGATTATGAGTGCAGCAATATATGTCGCCGTGAAGCACTGCTCTTGCAAAATGGGAGTTTTTGAGGCACTAAAATGCTTGGTCAACTCCTTACTTGTCACCTTTCTAACTTTTCATCGCATACCGCCCCCTCCAACTAATTTTATCACTCCCACAAGATGTCTATTGACCTTGGCTCTCGTTATTAGTGGCATGTTGTTTTCAATTCGTTACGAAAACGAAATTACATCATTGACCACAGCTGAAAACAAGATGATGTCGTTTGAGAAACATACGAATTACTTAGATGGCGGACTCAAAACAGGAAAAACAGATTGTGAAATTATAAATCTAACCACTATTATTGTACTAAGGGAATGAATCTTACCCATCCCGACTATCGCTACATAAAACTGAAAATAGGGTGGCTCAGTCAAACGTTTTGGAATAATTGGTACATTCCCAGATACCAGGCTCTGTTTAAACGAAAGCATGGGCCTTCTGTGGATTGTATGCATGTCAAAGAAGATATGTATCAGTCACCGTGGTTTCACGTGATCTACACTGTAAATAGATACTGGATTATGAAAACAATACAAAGAATCCACGAGGGAGGTTTCATGAGAATATGGGATAGTTGGGCCTATTTTGCCTCAAAAACTAAAAATAAAAATGCGTTTTTCCCACCCCCTGTTGATGAGGGACCAGATTTAATTGTAAGATTAAAGCTTCTCCCGATATGCATATTTTGTGTTTTTCTTCTTGTAAGTGCTTCTTGCATATTTGGAGGCGAAGTGTACTTAGCGAAGCTGAAAAATAAAGTAAATACAACCAAAGTTCCAATCGTTTGTGATAAAGGATCACACGAAAATGTGGGGAAGAAGCTGTTGTTGCACTTTAAAAATGTACGAGGTCGGATTCCATCATTGGCACGTTGGAAATTCTGCAAAAGGTGTAGGCGGAATTGCAGCCTTAGGCAAAAAAGGAACTAGTACGCAGTCTCAGTTTTATAGAATGTAATATAACTTATGTTTACTTCTTGGATAACCTGTTTTAATTCTGATATTAACTATTGTGAAACTGAATCATTACACTTGTTGTTGCATCCTAATCCCGAACTGGACATTCCAAATATTATGGCTTATTTTGGTACTTGAAATTATGAAACAATGTATGTTTTATTATATTTTGAAATAAAGTGGCCGCATGGCCAATTATTTGGTGTTTTATTTCAAATAATTTTAACAGTAAAACATTTTGTATTTGTTAATTGACTATTTTCATTTTCCAGTATTTTATTTTAAAATAGTACCTAATAGTATTACTCTGTGAAGTATAAATGTAATGGTAAGTCCAAATTAAAAAAGTACATCCAAACCAATGAATTTGGCTAATAGTTTAATTTTTTAAAAGCTAAAGAAATTTGTACCTTATCTTTATCTAATAATTAAACTGTAACGATTATGTGTAAATTCTAAACTCATCAATATCAGGTTTTATTTAACGTAAGTAATCCAAACATGTAAATTTGCTCCTTATTTTGTTATGAGTTTGAAATTTTGGAACAATAAAATATTTTGTATTTGTTATTTAAAAGTAGAAATAAAAGCCGATTATATCATTACTTCATATATGTTTCATTTGACCTTATTTCAAATTTTATTTGAAATAAATTTTTGTTGAAAGCAATATTTGATATTTTATTCCAAAGTATCATGAAATACCGATCCCTGATGCTAATGATTTTGACTATAAATCAGAATTACTTTCATTTAATGTTATTGTTATTCTTTATAACTTACTGGCATTTTATTTGTCTAGGTTGTTGCTAAAAAATATTTAAACAATTAATAATTATTAGTATTAAAGTAGTGGTTGACCGAAGTTATATTAATATGATTAAAAATTAAATTAAATTAAACTTTTTACTACTTAAACTACTGTTTGGTTTCCATATTTGCTTTCTTTGGTTGACACAAGCAGCAAACCTTAAATTTAATATATGTGAGTAAATAGGAAAATACGCATTTCAAATAACATTACCACTTTACAATAATAATAAACCTCACGAACTCAATGTAGGACGCAATTTTCAAATTAAATGAGCCAAAGTCTTGTTTATTGCAAATCAATCGTTGCTTTGACAAGTCGCTGATACTTTTTATCATAGCTTGCAACAGAGTCATGAGTAACCCATCAACCCATTTTTGAAGATTCGAGGGTATTTATCTTAATCATGCTATGACACTACACTTCATAATCGTTTATTTCATCTTAAAAGGTATGTATCCCAGAAACCAAAGATAACAAATGAACGTACACGTTGGACTTACGACATGGAAAATAGCCCTTACGCTTAACACTGAGACAAACTACGAAACTTTTGTAACTGCTATCAAAATTATTTCTTATATATAGAAGAACATATAATTTTGTTATCTGTGGTGACGATAACACCATTATTTCGAACGATTAATTCTAATTTATGGCAATCAGTTATTATGCCCTGATTCTTTAAAGAGCGTTAAAAAACTTGAAAATTGAACCTTATCATATCATATATATAAATCGTAACCAGCCTGATAATATGATTGTGAACTGCCATGATTACTAATAACGTTTAAAATTTCACGGGTAACACGATGTCCAAAATATCAATGTCAAGCAAACTTTGCCCTGCTTTAATATCTACCAATTCCACTTGGACACCTAGAAACCACTCACTACGTGTGTTGCTGTAGTCATGAATCCATGAAGTTTTTCGCCCATACATGTAATCATACTCTGTTGCATGTAAGACCTTTCCTTCGATATAAGTCATGTTTTTGATACCGTCTCTAAGGACCAGAAAAACGTTTTGCTCCCCGGCGTTCAGAAAAACCAGTTTGTGAATGAGTCAGAATAAAGATAGATACTGTCAAAAATTTTGTATACCCTGGTCACTAAAAACCTTACATTTGTAGTGATTTTTGGGTAGGATGCCCCGTGGAAAGGAGGAAAAAATTCAGATTTTCGTCATCGAGAACTTTCCACAGTTTCCCAGTTCCCCAGTTTGTGTTAAAGTAATTTCAGTTCCACAGGGATGTAATGCTCGTTGCGATCCTGGCCTGTGCGATACCATTTTCATCTTCAAACTCTTTTGGATATTTCAGATGTTCATGTGAACTTTGGTGCAGTAACAGCACCATGGCTCATGCATTGACAGTGTCATTTTTTGTAACATTTTTATTATTTCTCCGTATTTCCCCTACTGTCCATTAGCCATATACTAATTTAGAGCACAAGGTACAAAGTGTATCAAACTTACAATTGTACTTTAGTCGTAATTTAATATCGGATGATAATGATAAAACTCAACAATTCAGTCTGCTGCACGGAAAGTTCAAAATAATTCTTTCTCAAGGAGGTGAGGGTGTCTAAAGTCATCAAATCCATACCAAGATACAATCAAAGAATCGAATGAAAATATCTAAGAAAAAATGATCATAGGATTCAAAGACATATTCATAATGCCAAAACGTAACCTTGTCATGTCTGTCATTATGTGACCTTGGACCAGTTGACCTTTGTTCTAAAAAGTATCAGGTGCACAACTACAGGTCTTGGGCAAACGATGTGCGAACAGTATTCCATAATTTCTTCTCGTTTCCGAGATATCACGCAGTTAGACAGACAGACGGGCAGATACACCGACATTCGGCATCTCAATAAGTAGCATTCACAACTTAATAAACTGACTACTGGTGCACAAGCATTGCAGATATGCAGATAAATTTATCACAAAAAATTCTTACGACATAATTTTAGCACGTACCATGGTAATGTTGTACAGTTATTATTCTATTAACCAGTACAATATCAACCCAAAATGTAAGCAGTATCTCGTCAATTTCTTTTGATCAGTATTTTTTTCAGTTTGCAGTACATGTTATCACTACAACGAGCATACATCACTTAATCTTCACTAAAATATATCTTAAGTCTGAGCATAGTCTGGACAAAATTTGGAAACATCACCATGGCTTTGATTTGAAAATTTTGATTGTATTTCTTTCCCAGACACCTTTAAGCATAGCGTTGTCAGCTGATAACGGTTTAAATTGAAATTTTTGTCAATTGGTTTAAGAACACCATTTTAACTACAAATACATCCTTAGAATTCATCATTCATGGCAATATCTATCTTAAATTAAACAAAATAGTAGTGGTTACGTTTTTAGTGTAGACAATAACAATAAGTATTTTTCCACATGCCTTGCCGTTCATGTATAGTACCTGATGTTCGCGTATTATTTTTTAATTTATATTATTGCATTGATGATATACTTCTAATTTTTAAAAATCGGACTACTGATTTAATTAACAAATTTGATCAACAACTGGTTATAAAGAGGCCAAATTTTATGTTTTTGTCCTACATGCTAGGATAGCGAAGAACTGTGTTCTCCAGCTCATGTCTCTTTTCAAATATTATTTTAATTCTACCAAATTTCCAACGCTATTAAAGAGTTACCATGTTTGTTTTTGGAGTTTAAACTACGCGTATTTGTAGAAGACATGAAATACATTCTTCCGTATTCATCCATGAATAAAATTTTCATGGAGTGATAAGCTTTGGTTGAGTCTTTGTTTAGTGTATTAGTTATTAAATGTAGAAAAATGTAATAATTCATAATATAACTACAACTTTAAATAATAAATTAATATGGTAGCTATATAATAAAGCAACAAAATTTCTTTAAAAAATAAGAAAGCTACAAGTTTGGTACCTGTAACCAGGACGAAGCTTAACAATCCTCCGGCTTACAAAAACCCGAAATTATGTAAGCATAATAAGGTATTCACAAATGCATGGATTGGATATAAGTTTGACAACATTCCTGTAAATAAAATAAGTGTCATGACCTCGTCCAATGTTTGGCAATTGATTTTTTAGCTATACACAGGTGTATTTAGTCTACGTTTAAGTGGTGTAGATATGCGAAAACCTAATAAATACAAAATAAAAGCATAAAAGTATAGGAACACATTACACGAAGTTTTTATCACTCTGGTTTCATGTATAACATTAGAATAATATAAATTTGTATTCGATTAGGCAACATAAAATCAATACAAACTAAATGGTTCCTTGTCTATATCTATTGTTCAGTTTCTTCTCCAGTTTGTTGTTAATAGCATGACCACTAGGAGCATATAACGCTTAATTTCCACCTCATTTCAATTCGAATTTTAGAAACTAAATAACAAATTAACTCTTGCATCCAAGTTAACACTGCATCTATTAAAAACTTCACGTTTTTGCTGCAATGATTTTTGTTGTGTTTCTTTTCCAGGCACCATCAAACCTTCGATCAGCAGCTGGTACAGGTCTAGCTTTCAACTTTTGGCCCTTTACTGGAGAAAATACCAATAAACACAATTACATCCTATACTTTCATGGCGACAGCTATCCCGAAACGAAACAAAATACTCAACAACAAATTGTCTTTACGGCAATCTACAACATCCGACTTGCAAGCAGAGTCTATCGAGATAGTCACCTACCCAACATCGTAGTGATGTTCGAGACTGTAACCGCCCACAGAAGAATTTCTGTAACGCCCGAAGCACTAGAAACTCTGTGGAACTTCTTTTTTTCCACTGATACAGTTGTCTTAATGATAAAACATGCAGCCCCACCAAAAAATTTCAAAGAAGAGTGCATAATGATCTCTTTTACGGACTCAGGATGGTGTCGACGTCAAAAAATATGGATGACAACGCCATCCTTAAAAATTAAATTAACTATTCCGGAAAACAAAAATACTAATGAAAATAGCGTTGTACATTACGACTTGATTTGCAATGGCTACTATGTCAATGGAAGTACCGAAAATATAGGGATTGAACTTCAGATGTTAAGAAATAAGACGTCAACTTTGAAGCAATTCAAACATTATTTTTGGTCTGCAAATAACAAGTTAGTCCCTACATTCGTGGCTTATCGCACGTCTGACATTTTTACAGAAAGTGGAACAAAATTTTTTTACTGTGGGGTTCAGTTCAGACTAGCAAAAAAAGAAACCTCAGATTTTTGGGCAAAAGAACTCTTGGCCATTGAAGTATCAAAAGTACGCAATTTTTCCTACGAGCCGTATCAAACATTCCACAGCCAGGGTTTCACCCACAATTTTCAGGGGATGGACTACCCATGGAAATACTCCATTCGACCGGAATGGTACGAAGGGGTTTACCTAGTATATTATTCCGGAGACAGTATAATATATTGTGTCGATTACAGACCAGAATTGAGTATTTATGAAGTTGGATTTACCACTTGGACTGACCCGTTTCAAGATTGATATGGGGAATCTGGATTTGTTGTTGGATTATGATTGCCGCAACATATGTCGCTGTGAAGCACTATTACAGCAAAATGGGAGTTTTTGCAACAATAAAATTGATGATTGTTGCTTTAATTGTAACCTTCCAAACATTCCATCGCGTACCACCTACTCCAAATAACTTAACGAGTCCCACAAGAAGTCTATTGACCATGGCCGTCGGTATTGGTGGCATGATGTTTTCAATTCGTTACGAAAACGAGATTACTTCATTGACTACAGTTGAAGAGAAAATTATGCCGTTTGAGAACGAAACGAATTTTTTAGATGCCGGATACAAAGAAAAATCACCAAATTGTAAAACGTATAAATCTGATAAGTTTTATTGTACCAAGGGAATGAAACTTACTAAGTCTGATTATCGCTATATAAAACTGAAAATAGGCCGGAGCAGTCAAACGATTTGGAATTACTGGTTTGTCACGATAAACCGCGCTTTGTGTAAACGAAAGCATGGGCCTTCGGTGAATTGTATGCATGTCAAACAAGGTATGAGTCAGGCACCGTATTTCTATGTAATCTACACTGTAAATAGATTCTGGGTTATGAAAACAATACAAAAAATCCACGAGGGAGGTTTCATGGTACTATGGGTTAGTTGGGCCTATTTTGACTCAAAAACTTCAGATAAAAATGCATTTTTCCCACCTTCTGTCGATCTAGGCCCTGATATAATTGTGATGAAAAAGCTTCTCTCTAAATATGGGTTTTGTAGTTTGCTACTTCTAATCGCTTTTTTTGTTGTTTGGAGGGGAAGTGTACTTGTAGGAGAGGAAAACTAAAATAAAAACAACCAAAGTCGAAGAAGTTCCTTGTGATTGCACACAAAGAAATGCGGTGAAAAAGCGTATGACATTTTGTAGACATGTACGTGAGGTACGGGCTTGGCTTGCCCGTTCGATAATGAAGTGTTTAGAAAGTTATACACAGCCATAAATCTAAAAAAAATCCTAGTCATGTTTTTATTCTTATGTCAAATATTGAAAGCCATGACCATTAACTAATAACATACTAATACATAATGTTGGTAGATTAATTCTTGTTAATTTTAGACGTATTTTGAAGTAAACATTTTTAAACAGGAAAACCGAAATGTAGGTAAGTTAAAATTGAATTAATAAAATATTATGTTCTATTCTGTTAATGCACGTAACGTAACCCCTAATTATAAAGTTGGAAGTTTACTGTTCTGATTTAACATTGCCTATAATTGCCACAAAGTAAGTTATCTATTCGTTACACCTAAATGTAAGAGCGAAAACATTTTTATGTATTCTTTAATACTCTAGTCGTAAAACAACGTCGAATCTTTTAATGTAGAGCAGTTAAAAATAATTGGGAATGCAATAGTATTATCGGTTCTTAACTACATGTCAATTGTTATTGGCAGTACCTATGAAAATTACATCAGGTAGACAAAGTTTTAGTTGCAAAGTTGCAAAGTTGCACCATGGCAAGACTAATTCTGAGGATTCGTAAATACGACCCAGTAGCAGACAAAATTCACGAAAATTTAAAATGGTTATTCACGAATTAGATTCATG
>JAHZNB010007675.1:0-44151 GCA_027744295.1 Callyntrura guangdongensis | reverse complement strand
ACAACAAAAAACAGATCGTGTACTAGTATTTTGTACACAAACACAAATTGACCCAAAGTGTGTACACGATTCCCACACTACATGAGCTATTACCTTCCTGGTTGCGTTTAAAGGGTATGAAGCATTTAGCCACCATCTTCAAATCCACAGCAGCCAGTCCTCCTTTTTATGCTTGTCAAACGCAAATACTATTTAGTTTTTTAATTGCCTTTCAGCCATTTCCACTACATCGGAGGCGCATTATCATCATTTTAGAATGTCTCCATTGACGTCTCGTGAGCGTAACTGATACTTTTTTAATATGCTCCTTTAACTTCAGTTCTACTTCAACAAGTGCGCGTTTATGTTCTTGCACTATGGTCGTAAAATTTTTGTACTGGGTCGGGTCCGTAGATTTGGTGTGACGAAACGAGGATCGAGTAAATAGTTTTCAGCGACGAAACATTAATGCAAAAAGTTCCGTTACTTCTTCATTTTCCTTTAAGTCCATTTGTTGTTGATGATGATGATGTTAAGAAGTTGTTACTTCGATGATTATCCTTTGTAGTTATACGTAAGTACGTGAGGTTGGGGTGAGTATTGTCAACACTCACAACTGTAGTGCTAGCTCTTTTTTGTGTGTCTTACGATTAGTTGTTGGTTGTAAGATGTACTCATGTAATGATGATGATTCACCTGGTCAACATAACAAAAAGTAAAATAATAATATTCATTGGCCCGACTTTTTTTCTCAGTGCTGAACATTGAGGGTTATGCAGGCAGACAAACAACAACGGATGGTCATTTTAGTTCCATGTCGTAGAAGAGCAATGCAAGTGGTTTTTCATGTGGGAGTCAATGCATGCATTGTTAATAGAACGTTCTTGACTGACAGTCGCGCAGTAGTAGAGATGAATCATGTGTTTTCAGAACGTTCATCCACCGTGACAAAATTGAACAATCCATTTTGAGCAGCCAATAAAAATGTGCTAATTAAAAAAACAATACAACGATTACAAATTACGTGATCGAAGCGAACCTCCTAAAGTACAGAGTGCCAGTACTTATGCTGAACTCTGAAGCTCCTTTACGACAACCAATAAATTATAAAATATGAATACCAACAGTAATACTGTGGTAATAAATTTTCACCATTACCATTACAAATTACACACATGTGAAATAGTGATCTCCTGTGTCACTCCCTTTTTCGAATGAATTCTTTCAAAAGATTTTTAAAAAAATATCTTTCTCATTCTCAATACCATCACTTCCTTCCTCACAGTTATTTTTTATAAGTATATCGCAGAAGAGATAGTTCTCCGCTCTCCCATGAACCTTTTCTTCGGATGTCAGATCAGATCAATTCTTTCATAACGCATCCATTTGATATGATGAGATGTTTTTTTTTAAAAAAAGGTTACGGTTTCTGAGATGTACCGGTACCACAATCTAGCAGTTAGGTTTGAAAATAACAAGTGTTCCCTGTTACCATTGTAGTTGTTAGCTAGCCAGCAATGCGCAGTGCAGTAATGAAAATTATGTAGGCCACTGGTGGTAGTAAAACAGATTTGAAATATGTATTCCTTTTGTCAATTACCCATGGATGGTAAAAGACGTCATCGTAATAAAGATGAAGAAGAGGACAGGGAGAAGAGGATGAATCATAAAAAATACGTCTTGCATTCATTTCGTTTATCTTGGTTGTAGCTTCATTTCATGATGGCACACACAGTTCATACTGTATACCTAAATAGAGCACAACAAACAATAGTAAATGTGTAGAAGGAAAGAGCAAAGAAGAGAATCGCTTCACACTCGCATCTTTAGGTTTGGGTTGTTGTTTAACATTCAATAACTGCTTGACCTATATTGTTTTCTAACAGGATGACGATCGTTGTAAATAGCTCATATAAAATGTGTTTCTGAAAGGCTTTTTTTATTGGAAGCTTTTTATGATGTGTGCATTACTGCATCAGCACAAACTATGCCAATGGTGACAAAAAAACAAGGCAGTTTTCCTCGAACTTTCCAAAAACTGAGAATCATAAAATGTGCGGCTGTCAGTTCTCCTCAAGCATTTGAAAGTTACTAAATTTCATGAGTATCATGCGCTGGCAATGTAATACAAAGGGGCCATACATCGAGAGAGTAGCGGAAAAGACTACGTACGTCGTTTTGTACGTGTTTCAAACCTTGCACCAAGAATAATATATATGTGAACGTGAGTATCTTCGGCACTGTTGTAAGGCTACTTCCTTGTACTTATTTTTCACGAAATGCATGTATAGCTAAACTACATTTTTGACATAAGAGCATGTGCCCTAAATATTAAATATTGTGGGTTACTACAATAACAGGGGCGACACATTATATAGCGATGACAATAAATATTTTGGAAAGGACTGCAAAAGGGAGCTACACATTTCGTACAGATTGTCAACAATGCACTTCCTTCATAAAGGAGTACCAATTCTATTCCGCTTTGGACGGATGCACCGACAGTGTCTGTACCAGTTTATCATAAAGCATTTATTGCATTGCTTATAAATGTATTATAATTGTCTCATTTAAAAATTCAAGCGATTCCAGCTCGAAAAAAGTATTTGGTCGAGTACAGCTTGCAAACAGTTTAAAGTACTATATTTTCCGTTTTTTAAACAATGCAGAAAGTAGCGTATATCCATACTACCCAAATAATCCGGTACATTTATCAGGTACTCACTCAACTCGGACAGTCGTTTCGTTTGATTGACCGTTGAAATACACGAAATACAAGGGTATACAAAGCTGTCTGTTGATTCTTTAAAATCGCGTCTTCTTTAAAGTCTTTCATGGATGAGCGAAAAAAGTGAAAACGAAGCAGCAGCAAGGCGACTTTACACATATTCACAGGAGATTGTCTGATAATCACACTTGCATTCAGCCTTTCGTTCTTTAGAAACCCTTTTTGCATTTTATGACTGGAAAGTTCGTGCAACAATTGGTGATTGGTCACTTTAGATGTGTAGCGACCTTGGAGTCTTCCCTTGCGTTTTATTACCAGCTTATAAGGATAGCATAAAAGTGTAACAAATTGTGCATTACTTGTTTGTATGTACACCATCACGAAAGGACAGTCGTTACTGCTTTCGTACTCAAGAAATCAGATAAAGCAAACAGCCAGCTTTCTACAACCCTCAAACAACTCAATTAGGTATGTATCCAATCCAGTATCTGGGATAGTTCCTATACACTGGGCGACAACCATTTTCTTTAAAAAGACACCCTTAATTATTACAGTACAATTATTCTTCATACCATTGAGCTCTGAAAACGTACTTTAGGGCCATGCTTCCTAATGCATTATTTTAATTTTGAAATTAATGACTTTTCCTTACCGGTTAAAAATCCAACAGAAAATAATATCGAACATATAAAAAAGTTGGACGTTCCATTTACAATATGTAGGTAACATAACCTTGTCGTTAAAGTCTTACCAAGTTGAAAGGGTACATGCGGAATAAGTACCCATTTACGATGCCGAATGCTGATGATGACGTGTGTAACAACAGTGGAAAGTGCTGAACCCATCAAAAAGAAAGAAAAATGTCAGTAGTCAATATACCTGCTCACTATGTGTGTGTGTATCTTCATCATCTAAATAAAAGCTAGATAAAATGTAATTTACGCGTACTGCAGTAATTTTGTTTTACTCTTTGTCTCCGTGTTCACTCGTATGTATGTTAATGTATTTTTAGGAACACAGAGGTCAATATTCTCAGTTTTTCTCCGTTTCATTGCCCTTTCATACACATTTGTTGTCTGGAACACAACCATCGTAGTATATTATAAGACTTAAAAGATAATACACCGATGGTGGTGTCCATAAATATGAAATACGACGTGTAAGTAAAATGCCAGTAATGTTGTGTGATGTGCTATCATAATTTAAGCTTTGGTTTTTAGCTTTATACAATAAATAATGGGTGTCACAGGGAGGAATTGTTTTTTGATTGGTGTCATTTAAAGGGTTTTTCTGCGAAGGAAAGTAAGTACCTTAAAGAGTTCAATGATATTACCATATTGTACTAAAATTTACCCAGAAATTAGTTTATTTTAAAGAGACAGTCAACACAGTAGGTTTGTGTTCAAAAATGGAGCAATGACTTTTGAATCTAGTAAAGTCAACGTCCTTGGAGCTTTAATATTTTATCCGGCGTATCACATCGTGTCTCCATGTGCGCCAAGTTAAAGGCTTTCTAAAGAAAAAGAAATTATTGTACTATTTCGTTTTTATACAAAAAGCTGATTTCACGGCGGCAGATTTTCATAAATTTACAAGTCTGGTCGGACTTCAAAACAAATCAACACAAATGCTAATGATTAGCAAATCAATGTATCACAACGAGTGCAAATGTTGCTACCTACATGGAAGGTTACTAAATTTTGCGAGTTCATGAACTGGATAATAAGATGATGCTTTATATATTTTGCCAATTTTGTCATCTTTAATTTTTTAATAAATCATACTATGCATCTCTTTGAGACCAAAAATCTGCTTTAACTGTCATGGCAATTGTGTGCCTTTGTGAACGAGAGCATTGTATACTCCGAAGCGGGTGGCCTAGTGTTTGTAGTGTAGTTTTAAATCATATTAGTGAATCATAAGTGACATATTTTGAGACGAGAGCATCAATATACCTGTTATGTACCTACATGTAAGTTTACATGAATATTTAGAATCTGAACGGTTTTAAAATTTAAGTCTGAATTTGCAAATCGAAATTATTGTCTGTCAAAAGTGAAGCCAGAGAGAGCCAACAACACTACCTTTCAAATACACACAAAAGAAAATACAAATGTGTGATTTTTATATCACCGGTGTGCGGTGTGGGGAATGGTTTATTTACATTTGTATTACTTGTAAAGGTGTAGAGCAGTGGGAGTTGGTTTTAAATAGGAAACAGCAACGCTGTCGCATCATTTAAACTTGATTCTCTCGTCTATTGTATGCATATCCAAAGGTGTAAGCATGTTTAGTTTGTTATGAGTTATGAGCGTTGAACACTAAAATACTAGATAGCTCCGGATACATTTCTTGTGGAAATCAGTCCATTGCCATTACAGCAAAATCCACATCACGAATAGGTTACTATGAATATAAATTTTTTCATGTCAATAAGTATCATCATAGTAATAATACTCATCAGTTTGGCAAAAAACAAAAACATAACTGTAAATCAGCCAGCACCACGTAGCAATAGCAGTGGCGTAGTAACAAGAGGAGTCTTTTTTTTCTGCTACTGGTTTTGCCAGTTGCCAAGACAGGCTCAACTTTTATCCTTTACCCGCACATCTTAACTTTGTGTTTGTACACAGAGCATGAAAATAGCGTTCGTTCTTGAGGGTGCTCCGCTCACACCACTTTTTACCAGGGTTTATTTGTGCAACAATCAACTCTGTTTTGTTTGCCAGGGAATATCCGACATTCAACCTTAAATATTATCTTGTTTTGCTACTCTCTGTTTTCTAGATATTCCCCGATTGAAACTGAAACATTGTATTGTTGTGTAATACAAACTGCATTCGAAAAGTATTTGTACTTGCACATTGTAAGGCAATACTTCATAATTCTCCTTTCGATTTCTACCGTCGTAAAAAATGTCGTATACTCTTTTAGCCGATTTATTGATAGTAATATGTTTAAAATTGGAAAATCATCATGAACACGTTTAAAATATTGTATTATTGGTTTTTAAAAAACGGACCCTCAAGAAATGCTATATTGGGTGGTTGCATGGTATAATATCGAATACCCTTTTCTCACTTGACATTAAAGTGGAAAAAAGAACGGAATAATTAACAAAAACGTTTTAGCACAGAGATCTTTTTACTAGTAAAGGTCGATAGATTGGTTTATGACGAACATGATTACTACTACGAGAATGCAGTAACTTTTAGGTGTTGTAAAAACATTGCTTCCTAATTTATTTACAACCATAACCAATGATCCTTTTCCTTATAACCTTACTTTTTATTTTGTTTATATGACACATGCAAGCATGGCCTTTCATATACCGGAGACTGTTTAGAGAGGGGAAACAAAGTCTTTCCTTTTGTAACAATCAAGAAACCGTTGTTATCGGTTTTTAGGAAACATGACACTTGTAAAACAGCACCTTACATATCAGTATAGAAACTTTAAAGAAAAAAAAAAGAAATACAGTGAAAAATTTCGGAATCCTTGGTTTCTTAAAGCACTAATCATAGAATATACAGATAGGAGTGGCAAAAAGGGTTCGTTTGTTATGTGCCAAGAAAAGGGGCAAGTACAAGTAAAGAACAAGGGAGAAAAAAGGAGCGATTTTTATTTTAAGGTAGACATATGCCGGTGCGTTTAGAATTCCTTTGGACAC
Organism: Callyntrura guangdongensis; assembly: GCA_027744295.1. NCBI lineage: Eukaryota > Metazoa > Arthropoda > Collembola > Entomobryomorpha > Paronellidae > Callyntrura > Callyntrura guangdongensis. The sequence goes on along the minus strand of JAHZNB010007675.1, from coordinate 37,774 downwards.
ATGGATTTTTTCTTCCACTATAGGAATAGGAACTCGTATTCATTTACTGATTATTGTGTATTGTGTACTACATCTTGCAGTATCACATCACTATCATATCCGGATGCTACATCACACCGATACCATTTTTAACATGATAGCTTAAATACTGAATCTTTTAAGGCGTTAGATGATACCCTGTATCCTTTCTTTATAAAGATAGGGTTTTCCAAAGGGACGGGTGACGGGTGCTCAAAGTTCACAGAGAGTTTGCTGCCGGTGGTGTCGCTGTGTTGATATGGAAGCTGTATTTCATCCGAAAAAATTCCCTTTTGTCAATTTTATATTTTTGTCATTTTTACTACGCAGAGAATGGCAACGGGATAAAATTAGAAGCAATGAGTGTAGCTCAGTAGAGAAACGCGTATTGTTCACTCACGCTGTTTTGTTTCTTTGTTGTTTATATGCGTTCGTTACATTCTCTTTATTTACTACCTAGATCCTAACAACGACTAAAATTTGTAAGCATCCCCTTTGAAATTCATGGCAGTATCTGTCTCCTTTTTCGTCACCAGCGGTGACAGTATATATGTACTTTTAAACAAAAACATTCTTGTATACACTCATTTTTTCATGAATGCATTTTTTCTTGAGTGTGCACATTTGTACATTTTATTCTCTTTGGCAGCTCCATTTAGTTTACATTTATCCCAGGGAATGCTCAGACACCAGACTGGTTGTTTAAATTGTGTTTATTCCGAAGATGGTGTGACAGACCCAAATGAAATGTTTTGATACTTAGTTCTTACGACAGAGTTTTTTAAAAGTTGTATACAGGTGCCCCAAGCTGATCAAACTAAACTCCCGAATAATTGACAACTGTAGGTCTTTCTTTTTCTTTTACGTGGAATGGCAATTGTTTTAAAAGCTTCTTCTGTTAACTTCTAAAATGAGCCAACACAATAGGATAGTATAAAACAAAGATTCTAGTGAACCTGTACTTTTATTATTTAAAAAAAAACATTTCAAAACAAAGCTGTCTTTTTCATATGAAGCTTTAACCTTCACTGCATAAAACAAAGAACCGACTAATTAGCTAACCAATCTTTCGTACACACTAACTTTTACTCTTAAACGTCCGAAGTAATTTTAGAAAATTGGATGCATCTAGTACCACGCACGGTACTATTATTATATTAATACTATATTTAAACTATGGGGTAAAAATAAGTGCGGTAACAGCAACATCAGAGAAAGAGAAAAAACACGGAACGAAAAATTTGTGAACCCCAACTTTGTAGAAAAAATGTTTGGTTTTTTGGCGTGGAAAAAATATTCATGATTTTTTATAAATGCAGGCCTCAAGCAGAGTTATATAATATGAGGTGAGAGGGAACAGGTGGGATATAAAAATGTATGGAAAGGGAATCTGAAGGTTTTTTTTGTGAGAGAATGTAATTCAGGAAGTTCATTAGCGGTACATCGTGTCTAATATTATCATCTGCTTGTTCATCGTGACAGGCAAGATCCAAGTTTGCCAAGTTTATATCATCATTACTCTGGCTGTGCACAATGTTATGCTGTATGTAGTATTTATCTACCTGTTGGCCTGTCGCTACACCACTGTTCAGTATGCAAGGCATTCAATTCAGTGTGTATGTGTGTGTGTGTGATTATATACCTACAAAAGTATCATCCAATTTCATTATACCTCGATATCATGACCATCATTCTCGGTGTGGATGAATCGCTGCGCTGCCAAATACGCATGTACCAAACGCCAATGTTATTCCAATGTGCAAGTAAGCGTGAGCTCACTTTCACGTAGTTATAATGAGGTGAGCTCCATTAGTCCGAATCTTCATTCTCTTTTTTGAAAAAAATGCTTTCGTTGAAAACTCGGATTATACCACGATTTTGTTCCGCCCCTTTTTATTACACCATACGCTTGCTTAAATATAACAAATCTGATATCGCTGCCCGCTCGTTCGCATTCCCTTGTAACATTTTATGGAGTATTGAAACGAAAACTACAAAATCTCTAGCATTTTATACTCCCTCAGAATACTAACATTCCCATTCATTCAAAACAGAGGGTTTGTATGTATGTATTTGAGAAACGGAAGCGGGAAGTGCCAATTGTTGCATTTTTACCATTTCTCTGTTCATTGGTAAGAGAGGAACAGAGAAAAAAAGATCCCGTTGTGTTTTATGAGGTTTTGATGTATGTATCTGGTTTATTGTTTTGCCGGAATTGTGGTTTTATTATTGCCATTATACTATTTAATCAGCATTCTTTGCAGTCTAAACTAACAAATTCGCCATCCGAAATTGATACTTCTACACTACAGGGTTTATAACTTTTCGGTACAGAGAACAGATGTGCATCAGGGTGTGATGCTGAAAGGTGTACGCAAAATAATGGCAGGCAACGTCAGATCGTTTTCGTCATGGATGAAATAGCGTGCCTTTTCAAGAAAGGAAGGAAAGTGAAAATTACAATTTTGAAAATCTGGTTTCGGAGAAACCGTTAAAATAATAAAAACAACAAAAATGTTGTTAGAAAATGAGCACTGGCTGAGGTTTTAAAAGAGGAACGATGTTGAACCGAGCACGTACACTGCGCAAGAAAAACAACCCCACAAAAGTCATCGTTTCGTTGCAGCGCAGCGCACCCAAAAGTTGACCATCAGTAAAATGTATGTAAGTATAACAAATACTACATCAACATAATATAACCAATATTATCTAAAGTTTGTCTTAAAATGATAAAATAAAAATCATACCTGAATCCGAACTGACAGTTTAAAAATAATAGTACTTGTATCTTGTATTATACTAACGTAGAGTAAAAGTAAAGTGCAAGGAAACGTTTTTCCTATTCGTTGGGTATAATTCAGGTTTTTATTATTATAAAATATATTAATGCAGTAGTAGTAGCAATAAGAATCTGCAACATTTTAACGTCAACGTTTTCCCGTCGTCTAACCAAACCAGCTATTGTTTGACTAGATTCAAGGTACAATGTGTCTGTGCCAGCAAACAGGAAAATGTGCAAGTTCATGATCACATCATTATTGTTACGTAAGTAAAAAATTGAGCGTGTCTCTGAAAGAGAAAAGAATTAAAGAGAGAATAATAGCGTGGCGTCGCTCTTAAGTAACAATGAACTCGCTGATTCGTCGACCAAGTACACAAGTCTACGGGATTACTGCGCAACTAGGTATATCAAAAAAGCTGGCATTATCATTTTCTTTAAGATACTTTGTGTGTACTTTGTGGTGGGGAATGGCAGAAATAATGGGACAAGCAACAGTAATAGTTGTAGCAAAAAAAAGTTCTGTATTTGCCTACCTACCTATGTGGGATGATTATATTATACCAGAGAGTTTCTTATTTCTCCTTTTGCAGAGGTATGTTATGATGATGGTTCTTGTATTGTGACGATGCTGATGATGAGGTCGGCCAAGAAGACGACGGCAACGACAACAACTAACTGACCACAGCAGTAGTGCCTGCATAATGAAAGTAATGTATAATATGTAGGATAGTAACAGGATAAATGCATGCGAGAAAAGTGAAGTTAAACACATACCATGTCATGATGCTTTAGGGGTTTCTTTGGGGAATGTACGTTCCACATTCAAACATTGTTGGGCAGAAGAATTTTGATCATGGATTGCTTTCTTGTACGGTTCCTTGCTATTTCTTCACTATTATCTTGATCATTTTTAAGCCTGTTTAACCAACCAAGTGGTTGACTGGTAGCAATGAAGACGCCAAGCTTTAGCAGTTATATGCGTTATGCAATATTATGGTTAAAAAAGCGGTTTGTGATACTAGCCAGCCCAGTCTGGTGGCCTCTTCTAGTTTTGATATGTAAATAAAAAACGTACTATCAAACAACAATATGCGATATCATATCATGGTTTAGTATGGAGTAGAGAGGCAAGTATACACTAAACATATTAAACGTTCAGGACGGAAGCGTCCATTGTTAAACTCCCTCTGGTAACAACCACTGTCTCTCTTTTTATTTCCAGTTAAAAAATAAGATCAAAACTTGATATAATGCGATGCAATAATTAAGGTATTGGATGCAGGAGAGAAAGCTACTGTGCAGGGGAAATGACGATAACCTGCAGAAATAGTAACAAAAATTATGTATATATAACAATAGCAAGGTTTATGTTTTTAATTAGTTGTTTTTCACTGGAATTTTCCGATTCCCACCCCCTTCAATTAATTATCTTTATGTTTGAAAATTATTAGGATACCAATTCCACACGAATAGAAAATCCAAGCTTCGCATTATAAACCGTTTTCGCGGTAAATTTACAATCAGTCTAGAAAATGCGCGTTGTGTAAACGGAATGGACAACAAATCCACACTTTTACTTAAGCATAGTTCGTTTTGCTTCTTAACCGTGAATCACTTTGTTTACTATGCAACTCCCGTATGTATTACTTCAGTTTCAAAGTTGGAGATAAAAGTAAACCCGTGCAACTTGTTTAGGTAGGAGTTTACTTGTAGATAAAATCGCCTTTGTTTGCAAAGGCTCAGTAGAAAAGATGTACATACATGAAAGTGTACTGCCTGTGAAGAAACTGCTGCACAGAGATTATTAATTTTTATGGGAGTTTTCAACAAGTGTTAAGCACAAACATAATGACGGAATAAGGCTGAAAAAGTTGCAGATATCAGCAGAAACCGTAACCTGGGCTTACTTTCTGGATAACGTTAGAAGACCTTGTTTCAGTTCGACAAGTGTCTAGTAACAAGACAAATGATAAAAAAAACCAAAAAAACTAATCCGCTATTGAAGTACCTGTGTGTAAACCGAAGAGAAACTTCGATTCGTTTCGATAAAACATGATCTTGAATTTTGAATGCAATGAATGCATATTGCGTAATATTTATACGTGCAATTCGAGTAGAATATAATATTACAACAGAGATGCGATAACATTTAACTACAAGGAAGCCTTCCGATTACAGAGCAGTTATCTTTTTAAACGTAGAATCAACGCTTCCTTTCCTGGTGTTACGATCACCTAGATAATTTTACTTTCACGCTTCGGTATTTTCCTATAAAAAATGTTTTACAAAAACACAGGGAAAAAATTCATACGAAAATAAAAGTTTAATGCTTGAATTTTTCGAATCACTTGTTTTTATTACACATCAGTTTTTTAATTATCATCACAACCAACAACTGAAGCGAAGTTTGTTTTAAAACAAGTACAAAATGTAATAAAAAATTCTGGCAACTGTGCAAATATTTTGTACTCAGAAATTAGAAAAGAGCCGTAACGGTACCAAAATCAAGATCATTCCCATATCATATCAGCTCGATGAACAACGCCATTTGTTTATTTCTGCACTTGCAAATACTTATAATACTCCCAACCAACTTGCAAACCGTACCCACCTGTTGTGCCCAGATATGTATGTACTTCCGTAAATTCTTATTACTGCCAGTAAGTTTTCAAATGTAAATGTTGCATATTATGTTCTCTTTCAATTACTTTTTTATTTTGATTAAATGAATTATGGTTTTCATATGTCTTTCCTGTTATTACACCTACTTTTCGCTCAGTTGACAGCTAACAACTCACAGTTGCATCGTAAACATTTACAAATTTACCCAAGTTTGGACCACGTCACGTAATACTACACGTGTACTTGTTATTTGACTGCTTTCTTCTGTCCCTTTTGGTAAGGGCAACAGAAGCATGCAAACTGAAAAAACCCGACAAGTTCATTGTGAATCCTTACGGTGAGTTGCACCGTGTGTGTGCGCGAAAAGGAACATAGTGATGTGTACCTTGTATTCAAAAAATTGTATACACATTTGAGAGAAATAGAACACAAGTTCCTCAACAATGATTCGACGAACCAAGCAGCAACAGCAGCAGTTGCATTTGGAGGAAATACAATTATTGTTGCAGACACTGACAATGTACATATGATGATGGGATGACTCTGCATAAAAGTAGCAAATGTATTACTCCCTGTGGTAACGCAACACTACCCATAATAAGTTTAAAAAAAGTACTTTACACATTTACACCTTGGCTAATAATGATACCAATACAACAGCGACAACAAGTAAGTCAGACATTATGCTTTCATCCACACACACACACAACAGCCACCATGCCAATGACCTTCTGTGGAAATCGAAATGAAGACGAGCCTTTATTTTTCTCATTCATGTTATGCATACTACAAAGCTGTTCTTGTCTGTGCGTTTAGCTGTTGAGGATGTCTGCGGTATGTAATCCTCCTCAATTTCATCGTGTGACTAGCTGTATTAGTTGTAACTACGTGGCACTAACTGCGTGAAATAACGCCGTATAATATTCTTATTCATAACTACAAACGTGTACGTTGTTATATCATCATCAACGTCATCACAGTCGACTTTTTCAACACTGTTTTCTTTACAAACAATGTTTATGTTGACTTGATTTCTGGTATGCTTTTCGTTTGCACCATAATAAATTATAAATGTAGTACATGATGATGATCAACTCAAAGATTCTGAAACGTGATGATGATATCGATTTTAAATCGAACTCATCCAACCTGGCAACTTGATGCGAATGCTAGTAGTAAATGTACTTTCACCTTTACTACATTTTAACGTATTCATTCACTTGCGTTAAGTAATATTTAGGTTGCATTGATTGCTAGTTCCGACTGGTCGTGTGCATTGCTACCTCGCTGTTGCTGGAAGACCTTTTGCAACTTATTGTGAAAATGACCCAGTTATCATCGTCTCATGTTGTCAGTTGTTCCCTATATAATTTTCTTTTTTCCTTTTCCGATAATTTGACGTGACATACTAAAATGGTGTTGTTTGATAACTATTGATGATAATAATGACAAAGATGACATGATGTAAGCAGGTAAATTTTCGTTGTGCGTAATGCCCCAGAACATTTTACAGTATGTTTGGGTTTATTAGCTATATACAGTTTTCAATTCTATGTAGTTCAATCTGGAGATATTTATTATTTTAACAGAAGATAATCACCGGCTTGTTTGCAGTAACTGAAGAATTGCACATAATATTATTTTCCCATATGAATTTACGTTACAAGTATTAGTATTACATTATGTTAAATGTTTATAATATTTATTTACTAGTGGAATAAGTGAGTATGTAATAAATAATGTAGGTACCGACTTCATATTATTTAAATCTTTCTTCAACTTGTGTTCGTGAATACTGTTGCGTGCGCAGTTAACAACCACGTTAATTTATGAGTGATTATGATAAGTGACAACACAATAATTAAAGACTGTTAATTCTTTCTATTCGCTTTTAATAATTAGTGAGAAAATGCCTTTTACTTAGTAATAATGATAGCACAATTTTGTCAATACGCTTTAAAAAAAACTCTGACTCCACTGGACTCCAACTTCTTACTGTCGTTTTCTCGACTGAACGTGTTCCTTTTTCCTTCTCTCCTCTGACTGCAATAGAGTCGTGCGCATGTGTGTAGACTTAAAGTACGCTCGTAAACTGGACTCTATGCTTATGAGAGTATGTGTGTAAACACTTAACAAAGGAAAAGGAATCTATCTACATTCATAACAAATACCTTTCTATTTGAGGAAACTTAAGCGATGCAGCACTACATTTTTAAATGTTTACAAAAACTACTGCTGATGTAAATGAGTACATTACTCAGGTTACGGAAAATGACATTTTACAAACCATTTTGTCGCGGTGGTCAATAGCTCTGCAGCGCAATCCCTAAACATATGAATCATTCAACTGTGAGCTCATTCTGGAATCAAGTATTTAATCTTTTGACGTGATCTTGACGTGCTTCTAAGATTTTCAGACTTTTCAATAAAATATCTTATAATCTTGACACTGTTTATGACAAATTCAATCCCTATAAAAATGCGTTTCGTTTTCTGTTTACGTAGCCGACGTCCACAGTTTGGACATGCTTGAAAGAGTTTGAAATTTTGTGCTGAGGACAATCATCTTCGCGTGACTTTGCATGGACACGCCAAATTTGGAAATTATCTATTGTCACTTTTACGGTATCTAAAAATGCGTTCGTAGTTCTTAGGAGAGTTTGCTGTTGTTACTTCTACTACTAAACACACAATTTTGTAATCCTTCGCAGAAAGATGATTAACGAATCCAAATATATTCATACCGCCACTGAGAATTTGGATTTGGACAACAAAGTCCATCTATTTACATTCCGTCTTCATCAGTCGTTTTTATTCCCGATCCTTGTAAGATGAATATTTTGCAAACTTCTACTTTCTGCGTCACACACTTGCCGTCATACAAACAACGTAAGTGAAACTTTTTATTAGTTTTTTGTAGTAATACACGATATGCGTACCGTATTTTCTCTAATTATAGACGGAGGCTAAAAAAGAAATTTGGACTCGAAAGGGGGGGGGAGTTGTAAATGGAGGAAAGGCTATAATTGGAAGAGGGGCTAAAATTGGAAAAGACAATCTTTACACTACGACAATTTTATTTCACAGTAAAGATCGTTTCACCTTACCCATTTTATTCTAAGCAACTAAAACTGGGGTATGTACTTTACTAAGAAACATTAATTTCAATTAAAATACGAGTTTGGTCCAAGATGCATCTTTACATTCCTCTGTCTGCATCACTTGTTTACCCTTTACGTAAGTTGTAACTTTTATAGGAGATATAATAAGAAGGAAGGCTAAATTCGATTTTTGCCTTCTTCAAGGGAGGTTATAAAGAATCTTGTTAATCTTGTTGTATATGTAATTAAAGAAACAGTTTTTGTTTCAAAAATACCCATTTTCTAAATCATTATATTTTTTTTAAATCCTCCAAAACATGGAAATTCTGAGGATATTTTGAAGGTGGCTATAAAGGGAGAGAGGCGATATTAATAAGAGAGAATGCGGTACATAAGAATCAGCCAGATACTCTCCGACTCTCATTATGTAATGGTGGTGTCATCATTACTACAAAAGCAAAACTTCATGTTTACAGTCACTGACTGATGAAAAGAGAAAAGGGAGGAAAGACCTGATACAAAGAGATAAGTGGTAGTTTCAGACATCATACCATAACTACGCCATGAATGAATGCACTGAGGTAATGTATAAGGAAAGGATTTTGTCACTTTGTATAATCTACGAAATCTACCATTAGACATCATAATAAGCTCATGAATTATGGTAACACTCATTTTCGAAACCATTCCGTGTAGACTTTTTTTCTCTCGATACAATTCCAGTTTATACTCCGAGTACTTCTGGGTTAGAATAAAGCTTCTGTACTATTTCCTATGACGACACTAAAATTAATTTCAATAACTTCCAAGTTTTCTTTCCAATCGTCAATGTTTTAGTGACCAGCTTCATTTTTTATTTTATTGTAGGATAGTTTTCCTGCTTTTCTGAAACTGCCTTAAGTTACTTTACTTTCATAAAAGTATGTTTTGTTAAAACTTCTGGGTGAAAGCAAGGAAATTAAATTAATTGTATTCGAGTATTTTAATTCTGTGAGATTTTTAAGGCCCATATTTTTATTGATATTCCTGGTTCTCATCAGAAGTTTATCAAATATGTTTCAGGCTTATGAGCTCTGGTGATAAACTTGTATTTACCCATTTGCAGGTACCATTCACCATTTTCAGTACAGACAATACAGTACAGCGTATGAAGATCTAAAAGGTTCTATTTATAGGGCAGACTGCCATGAAACTGTAGAATTTAGTGGTGTTGGAGAAGTGCAATGTTCTGATATTATTTTTAGTACTGCATAAACTCAAACATTTTCTCAGCGTTACATTATATATCTGTTGATGTAGTGCGGAGACGACAGAAAACGCTCAGGATCATGCAACGACGCTGGCTTCAGCATGTTACACCTCATTATAAATCATCAACCTTTTTACGGTTTGCTGATGCGTACATACATGCCAAAGTGTACAGAACTTTTCATAGAGTCCGTACTTCTGCGTAAATTCTCATGGCATATCTTTTCAAGCATCCGACGCTAATAAAATATTAAATCTGAATGTATCTACGCCATTTTATCATGCTATGGATCTAATTTAAAAAAATGTAACGTTAACTTTCACTCTCTTGTTGTATTCACCTGATAGATTTGTTCACTTTGACGGATCTTGCAATGAAGCATCCTTGCCGTGGCTCACGTGTATTTGATAAAAGGAAGACCTTCTTACATATTTAACTAAAATATTTACCTGGAATGCGTAGAGTAAGTAATAGCTAATCCATGTCTTTCATTTCATTACCGTTCCATCGAAGTCATCGAGAGATACGAGCGTTTCATTCATTAACGGACTCTCACATACCCGAGTAAGTCATTTACATCATTTTTCACTATAATCACTGAATGGTAAATAAAATGAATGTTTTTTTAAATTTGGATTGACAACAGAACACAGAGAAACATACAGACGCAGAGAGAGAAGAAAAGAAAAAGAAAACCGCGGCCCCAGAAGTTTTAACGAAGTTATGAGGAGGAGGTCTTGTTTCTGTGCGACTGCATAGATTAGGTACTTGAAAAGGTGAATATTATGGTTGTCTGTCTGATCGTAACTTCAAGGTAGTTTGCATGTTTGCTTAGCATGCAATGCTGCCATTCTAATTTATAAATGCATTGGAATGCAAACATAAAAAGACATGCAGTTATTTTCTGCTTCTACTCCGCAAAACAAGGTAAACACTAAATTATTTAAATCGCAACTGTGGCATATCAATAATAAAAACAAAATGCTGACTACACCTTTGAGTAAATACGCAACAGCATAAAATGTTCCGTACATACCTGGTTCATTTTCAACGAGAAAAACGAGAATCATCTCCTCTTTCTAACGAAGTCAAAAGTTTTTTGATTGTATCTCTCAACTGAACTGAGGTAGAATATATTACACAACGTTGTCTGTTTGTGGTGCTTTCTTCATAATGTGCAGATGGTTCATCATTTCCGCCACAGCAAGCACAGTTAGTTTGAACACTCGTTGCTGAGTGCGCATGATGGTAGTGGGTGAGAACGGAGCGTGAAAAGGAAGTTTAAGGACAAACCAGGAAATGCAAGTTTTATATAATATAATTTAACAAGAAAAAAGTGTATCAGGATGATGTAATCATTAAATCTACGTAGGTATGTTCCTACAATAGAGAAAACTCGTAATAATGCAGTAATGGCGTCAATAGGTAGCCAAAAACCACTTTTCATTTTGCATTACGATTTGTATTATCATCCTTCTCTCCCAGTACCTCTCTCCCTTACAAAAATAAAATATATCCACACGGCGAGCAAGCAAACCATTGTATATCAATGTATTATGAAAGTACACTTGTAGTTAAAAAATACTTCTACGCAGTATGTTCTATTCTCACCGACTGACTGAGATGAAGGGGGTGGAAAAGTGAAGGAAAATTCTGTGCAGAAATCCATGCAACAGGTAGAGGTGAAACAATACTTTGCACGCTACAGTAACCATGCAAGAGGAAGGAAGAGAAAAGGCTGCTGCTGCTGTATTAAAAAGTGGTAGGGACAGGGGGATGTTTTTTTCTTCTTCGTCGCGCGTCGTCGGTGCTTGTACATACATGACAACGGGCACTACTGAAATGATATTGCATCAAGTATTTCAGGTGGGAACATGCGCATCAAATATAGCATGCTTCATTGGTCTCCTCTATTGAGATCATCCCTGATGCTTGTTTGTAGTTTGAACTGCGGTTTTACCAACTCTGTGAGCTACGCCGAAGGGAGAAAAAACCAGAGATCACATTGAGGGAGAATCTGATTTCAACGAGGAGAAGGAGGGAGGATTCGTCATGTGAATGTGTAATATGTGTTATGTAAATATGCGCTGTGATCTTATGTATAAAGACACGCACAATGTAAAAACCGAATCCTTTGAAATCGGCCAATGACTGCAAAATCTGTGTCGAAGTGATTGCAAGGATAGGAAGTTAAGACCAAAGACGTCTCTCTGGTTTCTAGAAATTGTACATATTCTGAAACTAATGTAGTATAAAGCTGCAGGGAAGAGAATGTATGAAAACTGTAGTCACATAGGGTTTATTTTGTTAATTTTCAGTTGATTTTTAATGTGACGTACATTAACTTACTTTTCGTTGTAGTATCCGTGCTTAAATACAAGGAAAAACTGCTACTAGAGGACAGAAGTTTTAACAAAAACGAATTATATATGGAATGAACTAAATGAAAGGCGTTTTTTACTTTTGTCCAGAATCAATACCTTCCTCGCCAAAACCAGTTATTAGGGAATGTCTCGACATGGAACTTGTAGGAAAATGTTTACCAGTTTTAATTATAAACAACCACAGTATGTCATAGTCTGCAGCATAATAAAACACTGTTGCAAGAAGCCCCCTCCATGTTCTGTATTATAGCAGACAAAACTGCCAAGTCAGGTACGTGTTTTACAAAAAAATCGTCGAAATCAACTTTACCTACATATTAAAAACCGTGTTTTGACCCGTTTCCAAGTAAAAGCGACTCTACTTATGTGCACAATTTCAGACTTTCAGAATAAATTTTGCATGTAAGGTTAATACTAGTATCTAACGTTCAAATATACAACCTTGCAGTAGGTTGTGTTGATAACCAAATTAATAGTAAATGAGCTGAGATAAAGGCGGAGCCAGCAAAATTTCTCAAAATATATACGTGCAAAATAAATGTCAAGCATATTAAACGAAAAGAAATAAATTCATAATTTCATAATAATATATCCTGCAAGAATGAAAAATACCTACCTGCTACATATGTATGCTTGAGAGGACAAATAAATGAGAAAAGGTACACCAAATTTCAATAGAATTAATCTAAAATATATACTTGTCGCAGTTCAGCCTGAAATCTTGTCGTTTGTCGTCGTAGTTAAGTGCCAGATTGGTATATTAGTTTACTCGTACAATGAAACACCCAAACATGAGACAGTAAACTGGAGGTATTTGTTCATAATGAACTTTATTTGCACGCCAAGCCAGGTAAACAAAATTGTACACTTGAATTAATGTAGGTATACATTGAGCCAAGCCCCTACTTAAATACCACAGCACAGGTAAAAAGCATAAAGGGTTGATTTAAATAGAAACACACTGGCTGGATGTACGTACCATTTCATTGTCCGAATAACGCAAAAGGAACATCATTACCTTAACAATGCTTGCACGTAAGGTGGTTGAAATACATGAAAATGGATTTATCCCTAACATTTGCTGCTATTTATCGTGCTGCTCTGCTGTGCACGATACCTCTTGACATTTTACTGATGCTTCTAACGACGCGTCTCTCGCAGGTCTGCTTGCTGTAAAACGTTAAACATGCATGTTACGGAGGTATATTCTCAGGAACTACGAAAAGGTTTCAGCACAACGACAGTGTTCAACCATCAACTGGATATCCACACATGCTACAGCGAAAGAGTTTTAAAATGTTTCATATATTTATATATTATGTGGTGATGTTCAGCGCTTTGCCAGTAGGTATATACATATCCTCCTCATAACAACCAACGTTGGTTGTACATTTATTTTGATTGTATGTGCATTATATATTGTGTATTATAATATTATATCTGTAAATTCATTTAAATAAATGTATATCACAAATTTATTATGCATTCACATAATATGGATCCTCGTATCGTTATCTAGGTAAAAAATCTTCATCACACGTTGCTACTTAACGTTTGCAAGAGGATGGGGTGAAATGCATTGACGTCTGCTTCATGTTACCTGTGGGTAGTGTGTTGGATTTTGAATATGTAAAATGTTTCTAATCTATGATGATGGAAGAAGTGGATGATTCCATAGAGACAGTAAAGTACTGACAGTAAAGCAGGTTCTCCATTGTGTGGACCACGACGGTGGTGGTGGTGGTAGTGGTGTTTGCCTAGAGGGAGATTAAAAAACTTACCTATATTATGCTCTGTATGTAAAATATATTCACTCACAGTCTCAAGTCTCAGTATGCATGTGTGTTGGTACATGGATGAGCAATGAGTCTGTATTTTGCCGTGCGTGCTGTGGCTGTTATGATGAGGCAGTTGCTGCTGCTAGCGGTGGTGGTTTTTGTCCAAAAAGCGTAGAACGAAAATGATGAGCGAAGGGGGTTGGACTAACTGTTAGCCTTGGCCATGAATTCCTACCTGTTCAGTTTCATCCTTGGCAGTGGACGGAATAGCAGGATCTACATAAGATAACACTTTACTCTCTGAGCCAGCAACGTCGTCACAGCAGCTTTACTTTCGTCGCTCACTCTCAGGCATGGTGAGCCCGAAAGTAGACTTAAAACACGGTGAGATATTATGTCTACTAGCAAAGAATTTTTTAACGTTTGTTATACAGTGAATATATGAAAAGTAATCATCTCGCCCATTTACTCGGAATAACTATCCAGCCATACTTACTTTTACTACTACAGCTACTCTACTACCAACACTGTTATTATTGCTGCCGCAGGACTTGCTCGACTATCTTCGTCTCCGCCGTAGCCCATCTTAAATACATACATAGTAAACAAAACTCAAGTGTGTATGTGTGTGTATATATCCAATACATTCTTATATCCTTATGCACGTCTTATTATTGTTACTTTTAAAGCTGTAAATGCATTTCAGGTATAACAATATCATTATTGTTACATCTCAGCAATAGCTGAAAGTTGAAACCGAGAGAGAAGAAACCTCACTCACTCACTTAATTGTCAAGATAGAGAGGAGAGGAGAAAAAACAAGCAGAGAGAGAGAGAGAGAGAGGGCATTTTTGTGAGCAAAGGAACAGGATTAGTTGTACTGCATCAGAAGAAGACGGATGATGATAAGCCCTCTTCCCTCTGTGTGAGTATTACCCTGCATTGTTGCATGTCCATTAGTGGTAGTAGGAGGAACGGTGATGGTAGGGCCTACGAGCTTAGCTACCTTCTGGTTAGAACCGTTTTCTCACACAGAAACATAGAAACTTGCAAAGAGGATAGACGACGGTCGTCGAGTCTTCCATGAAAACCTGTTTTTGTTTCATACAATCTCAAAATACACAAAAGCAATAAAAATACGGACCTTTGCTGAAGACATACTGATTTCGTCTTTTGTTGTTAGTGATTTGTTTTAACTTGCGCCGACGAGGCAAGTACGTAAGCCAATGTGAAGTTGACAAAGTGGATTTTATTCGTCAGTTTAGGAAAAACCGTGACAATCAGTTAGAGTTATTTAAACAGTTATTTCACACAAATTAGTGAAGTAATCATGATTACTGGAAAGGAGAAAAATTATTTTTTCGTAATCACACAGAAGAGAAAACATGTTGCTTGCTCGAGTTCTGTGTATTAATAACAATAGACCCTAGCATGGATTTTTTATTCTTTAGAGACCTAGTAGTGTTACAGATTGTCAAGGCAATTTAAAGTGCGAGGGAAAACGTGACTCGGATTAGTTAAATACCAAAATATTTCTTGAATAAACTGAACGAACACACAGCGTTTATGTGACAAGTATTTTAGTATTGTTGTACGTTAGGGTAAAATTGACTGGACACAGAAGTGCTTCGTAATCGTTAATGAATTATCAAAATAAAATTGTGTACTTATAGGTTAAATTAACAGTACTTGGGCAGGCTTTTTACTAGGTTAGAGCCAAGATTCAAAAATGCCTAAAATCTTTTGGATCAAGAATCGGTTGCTTCAACAGCAACAAAGGTTGCTGGAAACAACCAAGCAACTTGGGGGAGATTTGGATGACGATGAAATTGAGAATGGACCTCACAACACGGCAAGTTCGTGTAAGTCCAGCTCCCAAGCTCCGCAATTCGCTCATCGATACACGGATGATTACATCAAGAAGCTGATAAAGCCAAGACGGCTGGACTCTTTGGATATTAGCAAAGCGAGGCGGGAGGAAATTGATTTGGACCAGGACAGCTCTGATGAGCCCCTCTCATTAGTCGTCCATCGAGGTAAGCAGAAATTCATTCTCCTTTCCTGGTTATTCCCACCTCAACTCTGAGCTAATTAACCAACTTCTCTCACACTTTTAACGGCAACATGGACCTGGATTAAATTAAATAACATTTGCATACATGATAATCAGCAAATAAACCAGTAGGCGCATGTTGATGGAACTTTGTTGCTGTAGTCACAGTAGGCAGTTTTACAGGTTGCACAATAACGCGCTAAGCGCTCCCACAGATAACCTTGAACCGTGCTCGGTTACATAAAGCACTTAATGTACAATTTTGGCTGAAGAAAAGTTAAATACACAGGAGTCAACGATGCGTTTGATTTTTTTTTCTCTCTCTCTCGTCAAGATTGTGGTAGTTGGTGGAATATCATTATGCATCAAGACTGGATAAGGATATAAACCCAACCAGCCAACCTGGTATTATCAGTCTTTCGATCTTTTGCTGCTTTCATTGGATTTCCTGATTCAAACAAATGCCGTCTAGTTTTCATGTTCGCTTTTTACTCGTCGGCTGAATAGTAGTTTGCATCTTCGTAAAAGTGTTCCACACCGAGTACTTGGTTTACTTTTATCAGCAGCAAAACCTGGATGAGGTGGGTTTGCAGTGACGCTTACAATTTTTGGGAATATCTGAGGGTGGTTACAACTTTCATTGATGATGACGTAAAAACCGACTGGTGTAATCAAAGCAAAAAAAAAATATTTGTAAAGAGCAGGAAAGAGAGAGACGCATAATGTGTTTTCGTACTAGATAGAATACACAATCACACAACACATGAACCCACCAAAGCGGCACATCCTGTACAGTTTTCATGACATCAGAGTTCGTTAAAAGATGATATTCCGCTTTGAGAGATATGGCCAGGGTCCAAAAGACAAGAAACTCCAGTGTTTCCAGGATGTACCATTTTCGCAGCTTTTGTATTTTCGGAAAATTTTCATCCTTTTCCAGTCGTTTGTGTAGTAGAATAAAAAAAAACAACCAAATCCGTGAGAAAATCATTCATTTAAAACGCAAGTGTTGCTTATCTCCAAATGTACACATTGACGCGGACGTGTTATGCAGAAAATTTCATCCGCTTGCAAGACGCAAAACTTAGGTGATCGCTTTGATCTGTTTCATTTGCGTTAATGGTCCTGCAGTGGCTCACCCATGGTTTCACGCTTTTACTGTTTATTTATCATATTATCAACCGTTGTCATTGCTTTATTCAAACATCGTCTACCTGTAAAATAACATAATCCTACTTTATACGATAATACGATCAGTTTATATCATTGTTACCAATCTGATATCTGTTTTGGCTTGGGCTTCACACCGCTCGTATTTTCAATTGACAATTCAACAAGTTTCCTGTTTACTTCAATGTAGTGGTTTTATTTGGCAACAATATGAAATTTTCCTGCTCAAGTATTTTGTGACAACCATGTTCTTACTTTGAAATGTTTGAGGAGTTTGATAATAAAATCTAGTGACCGAAAACATGCACTCTTGGTCATCTTTAAAGTAATGTTTCAGAAAATTATATTGAGCTTAAACAAAAAAAAATACTCCTCATATTTTGTTTCGCATAATGATTTGGTTCAACCCACTACTCTGATGTTACACATTAATACTTTTTTTTACATAAACATAGCCAAGAAGAGAAATTTTATTAACGAAACGCTATAATCGCCATAATGGAATGTTACATGTTACATAAAAGTATGTAATCATAAGGATAATCAAGCAAGCAATTTTTTGTTACCTATTTGCCGTCTGTAACAAATACCATCAACCATGTTCATGTGTTAGCACAGTAGTTCTATTTAAGAAGACACTATGATGAGTGTATCGCTGGGGAGAGGGGAGAATCGCATGTAGGCATGCTAATAGTTATTCCATGTATCGTCCCGGAGATGAACCAGGATGTTGAAAATCATCAACTTTATTATACTAGTGTACGATTATCAAATACAAATTATTACTATCTGAGCAAAATATGAGGATTCAGATCAAGTAATTTTCTCGGTTTGTTGGAATGTTCCAGTCCGCCTTTGCGTTTACCCTTGATTTTAACCGTACACAAGGTTTGACAAGGTTGATAGTTTTTGACATGTTGCAAAAATACGGGAAAATTAATTGGATGGGGAAACAAGTAAAGAAAGTTGCCATCGTCAGTAAGCTAATAATTAAATACATAGCACATAGAACGTAGGACGATGAGGATAAAGATAACTGGTAACTTGAAACTGTTTACATGTTACTTTATTTATTCGTCAAGGTGAGGTTGTCTTGGTTAGTGCCTTCCACTCTGTCTAGTCGTCGAATGATGATAATGATGGCGATGATGATACATAGAGCGTTGCATTTGCGATAGTTGAAATTCCCATCGTAACCGCCGTCATGTAGCGATGTACCTTCCTTACATCACCCTGCCCACGAAACCACAGAGTAGGTTATTATTTTACACAACGCTTCGTCCATTATTAAAGCAAATCTTGAACTTGAACTTGATCTTTTTTTTAAATTTTATCAAAATGCAAAGTAGAAATGGAAAAATTGTGAGAAAAATTAATCTCATGATACACTCATATATATAAATTCATTTAATTTCTTGCTACGCTGTTTGTTGTACACAGTTACTTTTCAGCTTTATATATTATTATATTCGTTTACTATTATTGCTGTCGTGCTTGGCTAGAACCGCATATAATGGGAGGTGTTATGTTGGTATGAATACGATGTGCAATGCACATTTCCAACTAATGATGATAAGCAATTTATGTAGCTTAACATTATTTATATGCAGGCAAAACTACAGTAAACATGGGTTCTCCAGGGAAATAAATGCCCGAATAACAAAATAATACTACGCGATAACGTTTACACTATTTTAGTTTATTACTGTGTTATATAATATATTTTTGCACTAAACCGATTAAAATAGTAGCAGTGGGTTGAACTAAGTGTGAAATTATCTGGAGTTTATTGTATGTCTTTTTTGTATGGTGGGTATTTTTGGCCTTTTTGCTAAACTGATGTGTAAGCTAGTGTAAAATTAATTGGGTATCCATTCCAAAGGTGAACCAAAGAAGATGAACCATTTTGTTGTTTTTTATTTTTTTGAGTGTAAATTATTCCTGTTCAATGTTGTCACTACGGGGGTGTTGGATGGTTCGGGATATGAGTGTGTTGTATTATTTAATTAGCAAGTTTATTGAGCTATTTAAATGCATACAGTTCAAAATTGGTTTAAGACATGCATATGCATGACAATGATGCCATCCTACTGCCGAAAGAATCTGAGGAGCTGCAAAGCATGGCGTATTTCTTGCACGCGAAATGAGACTCCTGCTGCTGAAAAAATGCTTTCTTTCATTCGTAATGTACTTGCGGATCATTATGGTAGTCCGAATTTTGTTTGTGTGGAGAAGAGAGGAACAGAAGGATATAACGTGTATTTGTGTAGACTATAGCAAGTCACGTGCTTGCATGCCTTATATTTTTTTCTTGCCAAGTTGACTAAGGCAAACTTAGCTGTTTAAATTATTCAAACTGTACACCTGATTACCGTTTTCATTAATATTCATTCATGGAATCGAAAAGTTTAAAAATAGCTGACGACTCAATTATGCCCAGGTTTAATGTGTCCAGAAAACTAGACAAAAGCGCAATTTAAACATTTCATATCTATTTATTTTGCTGACCAACGTCATCACTTAATTTTCGCGTGCCATTTGAATTTCCAATTCTGCACTATTTATTCACAAAACGCAAATAAATAATTTCATCTCTAACAAAAATTTTGGTTATTCTTCTGCTTAACTTAAAAAATGCTCAAATAATTCTTTTCCCTGTGTAGACACGAAGGTGTAGAATCATAAAAATTTATCAAACTGAGAGAATAAGGGAAAATTTATTATGGTAGTGTTTTATTATGGTTTCATTCTACAATGTAATAATAATAGCAATAACTCTCACTATTCTAACTGAGGTTATGAATCACTGCAGAAAACATTGGATCCCTCCTGTAAAAAAAATTTACGATGAGAAGTTCTCATTGAGAACCGTGAGCATGTTATGGTAAAATTGCATAATTTTATGGAGAAATAAAAGTCATTTCTCATCTCCCTTCCCTTCCATTTGTTGTTATTACTTAACGGTTTTTATACCGGAAATATGGGTACGGTTCTCTTGGGATGAATGAGTAGCGATTTTTCGAGTGTACCACTCACAACAATAATTTTGTTTCATTCATTTACAGAAGTCCAATGCGTTTGCAATATTTAGGTTGCTATCCCTACATCATGTTTGCTTACCCATCATACCATTAGCACCAGAGTATATTTTGTGCTTCTAACACTTGCTGTGTACTTCATTGAAATAGTTTTGTAGAAGACGACGTTTTTGAAGACAAACATGTTATTATTATTATTATGCTACAAAAATTAAATAATTTTTATCTTTGCGTACATATTTACGCATGATTATTTATTGTTTCACACAAACGAACAAATATAGAGTTGTCAAGGATTTTGTGTGAATAAAGTCGTACTACCAACGCAGCTGCACTTGACTGTAATTACTGCACTGCTACACTTTTGGTTGTTTGGATGTAGTATTAGTATTGTGTGTGTGCTTTATATAATATTTGAAACGACACCAAGAATTTTTATGCATTTGTTCATGAGACAAAGATGTGCAAGTTGAGATTTACCTTTGCTTGTCTCTTCTCAAATTACGTTTCTCTCTCGCTCTCACTATTGCTCTTTTTCCAATTTAACAATAAACAATCGAGTTCATCCATGCACTTTTTACTGACTACTTCACAATGACGAACGATGATGATACCACCCACAGGAGGAATAGAACCTAAATGGTGAACAGTCATCATTTTTATCCTGAACAGAAGAAGAATGGATGTCACAAAAAACGCTCATTAGCACTAGCACTCCTATTCCATTCTAACGTCTCTCCCACCGTTGAATGTATGGTGATATAACATGCATTAAGCCGAAATACATTATTGTAATTTTTTTGAAATTCAACGGATTGAAATAGGAGAAGATACTTAGGAAACTCCTTTGAAGGAAGAGCAAAGAAAGATGCCCATTCTAAGTTCGAGTTGTACCTGAAGAAGCACAAAGTAAACAGTTTTTATGAATGATTCAAACGAATAAATGGCATCATTGGTCGTCATCTTGTGCATCGTCGTGGCTGTATGGGCAGGTGTTTGGAAGATTTTTTTCTTTCTCTGTTGGTTCTCACGGATAGCAGTTGCATGATATACATGTACATTCGTGTTGCTGATGAAAATAAAATGTAATCGGAGAACTGAGGCCGGAAACTCAAAGATGAAATCAATAAACTATGATTACAACATTAAGGGATTATTTGTTTCCCATTAGACATATGTGTGTACATATTTACTCTTTGTGTCGTGTCCTGGCAAAAGGTATCACGAGGTCGGAAACTGTACTTTTTTCTTTGGAAAAGACAAAGTATATCGTCATCGAAAAAAGACTTGGTTCACTTTAAACCAACGGTATTTGCCCAGCTATCCATTGCAAAGTGCATTTTTGTGTTAACTAGTTACACAATAAATATTATCTCAACTCCGAAAACGCAATAGGCCATATGCAAAAAAAAGCATGTCTAGAGATGTACTACCTAAAACGGCTATTCTCATACCTTGCCTGACTACCATTCCCCCAATATTTTTCATGGATCGGCTGCGTGGCAAACAAGCCATGCATGGAGGATCCCACTCTCAACAACTAGTTAGACAACAGACAAACTTTTATACCTGTACTTGCCGTTTTAATGATATCAGTCATAATAATAATAATACAAAACAAAACTACCTCTAGTTTGTGTGAAGCAAAGATAAAAAAATCATGGAACGGGTTACTTTCAAGTTTTAACATTTCACTCTCATCATTTCTTCAAGTTATGCCATACTGGAAACAACCACGCCAATCCTTAATATTACACTCGAAATCCGTGTAGAGGCAAGTCTACATGAAGTTCTTACTGTCCACAATAATATTTCATAAAACTATGTATACCCTCTAAACCCTAAGCAGAACGTGTATAAAAACAATGATAGCATTGAAATTATACACTTTACCCCTTCTGCTGTTACCTTTTATACGAATGTTATTATTGCGGTTCTAAAACATTTCGAATTACCGTGTAGTGTAACTATCACGATAGTGTTTAATGTAAGAAGAATAAAAAAAATCATCCAGCTAGTTTTTTTTCAACCAACCATTCAACAGCGGTTCAGTGGAATGGCAGCATACATACACACATATGAGATTGTTACTTGATTGTTATCTGCAGTAATCTTTGATACTGCTACCTTGTTTCATAAGAATTTTTTAATCCAAACAATATACCATTTTCATTCCCGTATATCTGTTTCTAAAACGACAGAGAGTACCTGCTGTATGTAGTGTAAGTATGGAGAGAGATAAAAAAAATCCGCCTTCTTTAAGTTTCATTAATAATAGGCTTATATACTGTGTACGCACGAATCGCACGATATTTTCTGCTGACGATGATATATCATCATCATCATCATCAGGTTTTCCTTTCGGAACCACACTTATACAAGTTTATGATGCATGTTTTTATATTGTATAATAATGTAATGATGATAGAGTGCTAGTGCTGATAAAAAAAATGTTCAGTTTTGCTGTCTAAAAAAATATACTTGCCTGTCTATTCTCAACCACAACATCACATTTCCATTCACCTACTATCATCAACAGTATCATCTCCTTGTAGAAAATAACTGAAGGAATTGAAAGACTGGGATTTTTGCAAGAAAAGGGATGAAACAGTAGATTCGGGATGGTAACCTGTTCTCTTTTAACACAGGTGGAGGTCTTAAGACAAGTCAACAGGGACGTACGGCGTAGATAATATAGGCACATATGTGTAGGTATATTTCACGAATAAAATACCGACATGAATCATGCACTGCACACAAGCCGTAGTCAGTAACATCTTCAACACATATACACACTTTTATCATTATTTGCGACCCAACTCGTCATTATCTCATTCCGTTTTCTCTGTTTTCATTTTTCTACTTGTTCCGTTTCAGACAGGATTGTTGTTTTTTACAAGCATTGTTTTATAATGGTATTTATTACCTGGCATGTTTTTTTTATCTACTTCCCTTCCCTCTTTTGTCCTTCGGAAACAGCCATAAAATGCAATAGAATCAGCAGCAAAAATGCGCTACACACAGTTTTTTAAACGACAAAAAATCATCGTCATGTAAGTACAGACACATAGATGGTGGCAGTAAATTGGAGGTATAAAAACCGTGTACAAAATTTACAACAAAATCATACTGTTTTTCAGTCAAAACTCAAAAGTTTGCATGTCACTGCAATTTTTACAGTTTTTTGAAAACAAGAATCATTAAAATGTACTCGGTCACGGTCTGCTATATAACATCTAAAAACGCGTGTGTAGTGACGCAACAAGTAGCTAAAACAATTAAATTGCTGCAGAGTTCAAGGAGTCTCATAAAAGCAAAATTGGGATGGGGATGATGATGACGATCGTGCCCCAGTCTGTTTTTTACCAGCACCAGTTTACTTGTCCAAAACGAACATACATGGCAATGTTGAGAATCAAAGGAGTCGAGACGACATACACAAAACACTGATTCCCCAATAAACAAGTAACGGTCGTGATAGGATTAGTGCTTATGTGTATATAACTTACTGTACAGCTTGGTCCCAAGTTGTTTTGCTTGCGTGCAGGTATTCATTTTTTTACCCCTATGTACGTGTTTCTCCTCATTGTCGACATTATCTCCATGAGTCTCTCCAAAAAAGGTACAAGAATTTAGTTGTGGATGAGAATGCAAGTTTGAATCAACGCTTGAAAATAAACCGTAATAGGAATGAAGAATGGAGTGGTGGAAGGGTAGGGGATGTTGAACAATGTGTGTTGCATGCATGTTCGGCGAGAACGAGTGGCTATCCGAGTTTACATGAAGTCTTGCTGCTGAGGCGCATACCGCCAGGTCTGTGTTCTAGTGCTTCTGACTGGCAGTGTACACGACTGACAATCCGTAAATACTGTTTAGAGGAGTACCATGATGAACAAAAAATCTAATGGAGTGCCTCAGGCGCTGTTCTTATGTTATCCTCCAAGATGAGCCGAACTTGATTTATAAAAGAAATGAGGAACATATTTCACTCCTTTTTTTGTAGCGCTAGCAGAGGTTGTTTATTGATACATTGTGTATAAAACCACTAGTTTCCATGTACATGTCCAGATGCATGCAAGTAGATTCCCAGAAAAATTGAGAGCAG
Organism: Callyntrura guangdongensis; assembly: GCA_027744295.1. Lineage (NCBI taxonomy): Eukaryota > Metazoa > Arthropoda > Collembola > Entomobryomorpha > Paronellidae > Callyntrura > Callyntrura guangdongensis. Next base: position 13,474 of record JAHZNB010007675.1, on the reverse strand, counting down.
TAGTAATAATAGTCGCTACTCGGTACAATTTTGTTAGCCACAGCCAGATAGAAAAAAAGCGCACATCTTGGCTGATACGTGTAAAATTACGTTGAGTGATAAGTTGTTGAATGCCATAAATATTGTGGATTTTTCTTATAATATATTACCTTTTTTTTCGCTGGGAAGAAAAATTTCAAAAGCGCACCAAAATAACTATATAGGTATATATGACATAAAAATGTACACTTACTTAAGGGATTTTAATTCTATGCATACATGATAGTGATGGCAGATATGCCCGTTTTGCGCAATAGAAAATAATTTTAGAATTACTGCACGATCAAATAAAAATAATTTAATGTTGAGAGTAAAATGAAGGAATCCCGTCAGGCAGCTTGGTTCTATTTCACCTGGCGTTCTAACGTAGGATTCCACTTTTGTTTGATAAGTTATTATATTATTATTTGCCGTGAAACAGGTATTGAAGGAGTATTACTAGACACTAGAGAAGAGGCTTTACAGCCACAACATAACCAGCCTGACCAGTACTCATCGAATCATGATTAAGGCGGACTAGAAGTGACAAACGAAATCAAAATCCTTTCCTGTTTGCTACCTTGAGTGTGTTGTTGATGATGCTGTTGCTGATGATGATGGTGATCCATGGCATGCATTATAACTTTGTATTCATGGTGATTGGCACTGCTTTCAGTTTTTAACCGTTCTTTTTCTTCATTTGTAAAGCTTGCCTAGCCAGAAGCAAAATTCAGTCACTACTGCAAATATGGTAGCTGTTTGCTGCTGCAGCCAATTCCCGCTACTCAGCCTAGAATTCTTGATTTTCTGATTGAAAGTGTTGTTGTTGCTGGTGGAAAGGGAGAAACTGGGCACATTAAATAATAAATGCAAGAAAATCCAGTTCCAATACAACATTTACATATTGCATTACGTGTATCATCGTTTCATGTGGGCACATCCTCACAACAACTTCGTCTTACTGACGAGGATAGGTAGATCGCGATGTACATAATAATAAGCAACTTACTTACCTACGCTTATAGGCGACTTATTAACAATATATTAGGTAAGAAAATACCTTTTTATCTGGTTTTTAGATTGCCATTCGCTCCTCTGCAAAATAGCTTGCTGTGCTGACGTCTGACGTCTTGTGTTGTTTATGTAGATAAGCAAGTATATGCATCTATTGAAGCTTGTTGACTTGACCAATATTAGATACAAAAATAGTACATTACCAATGCGCATACCGATTATTTCAAGAGTATCTATGCCTACTTAATAAATGTTTCATTTTTGTGCAGGTGGATAACAAACAATAAATAGATTGAATGAATGTATAAAAAAAATTGTTGTCTCTTCACCCCCTGTCTTTATTAAATAAATTTGTCTGCCACGACATGCGCAAAGTGTTCAGCATAACCAGTTACAATGTGTACAATTGTAGAAAAAATAGCAGTGGCAACAAAATAATGGAGAATAATTTTATGATGATAATTTAATACCTACAGTAAGAGTATTTGCAGAGTGCAACTTTTAAGTAACTTTGTTTTTTCTCCCCTCAAGTCTGGTAATTTGCCGTGTCTCATGGTAGCATAATAAGCATCATATTCTACACTGCATAGAGCTCTACTTGAAATTTACATTAGTACAGGAATAGACTAGAAGTAAAACTTTAGCACAATTGTATATTTATTACAATGCCTAGCGTGACATTTCAGGGTTAGCCATTAAACTTGACAGTTGTTTCCAGTAGAGCTGTAAGTAAACTTTTTTTTTGCGTAGAGGTACACTCTTTTTATTGTGCACCTTACAGGCAGTAGCAGCAAAAACAGTAATTTACGACACACGATAAAAGCTATAAAAAAACGAAGCACACTAACTGCTAAATTGAGCTTTACCAACTACTATGTACGTATTCGATTATTTCATAGGAAAATTCCACCTAGATGAAATTGTTTTTTGAGGAATTTTCTAGGTTCGTTGGCTATCTAGCAAAATACTGGCTTGCCATCATCATCATCATCATCGTGGTACTGGTACTACCCCCTAGTCCAGAGTGAAAAAGAGCATTTTCTACTGCTAACGTCAGCAGTATCATCTGTCCACATAATGAATTACATGATTTCGGCATGTTTCATTGTACCACACACGGTTCATCATGTACGCGGTTCTCCACCCCATTGGATAATCATTAATTTCGAAACAGTCCATCTGAAAATGACCGTGTCTAAAACTGCTGGCAAAAAAACGTCCCCATACTCAAAAGAGCAAGATGCACCTTAATCTGTAACTACCATATAGCGAGAGCAACAGCGGGAATAATGGTGGTACGTTAGTTGAAGCGTAGCCAAAAAAACAAATAACCATTATCCATGCAGTCTACTTAACACAACATTGCAAATTTCAAATAGTGGCAACAGTAAGTCTGATAAATTGCAAAAACAAGAGTTGACTTTCAGGCAGGCAGGGACAGAGACAAATATTACGTTATGCATATAACCTGCGTTAGGCTACAATCACCAGCTATGTAATATGGTGTACGTCAAAAAAATCATCGACAATGCTGTCTTCACCACCATTATTATGGTCTTTAGTTTTTTATGATGTACTATTTTCAAGTAACTACTATTACAATCAAGTGATCATCATCATCATCAGTATGTTTCATTCCCGCGACCAAGTACAAAAAGCAAAGTATCCTATCAACAACCTCACTCACTCTTGACAGAAGGATATTATTATTTGTTGATCCCTTATCTTTTAGTATAGGAAATAATTGCACTTCATTTTCCCCCTTGACATTGATATTGAACCTGTTGGAATCCAGCGACGTCCTGAATTATTATGATTAATAGTATATGACATATATACATTTATACTTACATATATTTGTATGTATGTAGATACATATATAAATAAATATGTAAGTACCTACACTACACTTGTACGTTGATGCACGCGTGTTTTGTGTGTTAAGTGCAAGGTCTTGTTCAATTTTTTGCTTCTATTCCCAGTCAATTTTTGATTGTCATGTTTGCCACGCGGCGCTATGCAATCTTAAACCTAAAAAAGCAGAATATTCGTACAACGAGAGGTAAAGAACAATACAATGAGAGAGCTTGTAGTAACTTAGTAACACTGGAGCAGGATGTTTCTGAGACTGGGACAGAGCTATTTATGTGAATTATGTATTGATTTATGTTTAATAAAATGTATTTTTTGTTGTAAAGTTTTATTGTGATCTTTTATTCATGCGACTATTAAGCGTAGTTTTTTAAAAGGTCCATTTGAGTAGTAATGTAAATACCTAACTACAATAATAAATGTGAAGTATTTTTTGTTAAGCAGATAGCAAATATGAAATAGTTATATGTATCATGTATATTTTTAAATGAGAGAAAAAAAACCCTAGGAGTAATATTTAGTAATACGTAGAGATGGACTAGCAGTTTATTGTCAATACCAATCAAAAGGCCTCAAAGGAATCCAGCATCAAAGTGTATGGTCAGCCTTATAGGGGAGCGCATTATGTCATTAATATTGTACTGAGAGATTATAGGTAGGTGCTAAAATCTGTTGAGACCAACATTCATCCTCGCAAATTTTAAAGATTGGCGAAACCGTCTGTGGGGCACGAATTAAATATTCATAAGAAACATGTTAAATCTGGACACAGTATTTACATATACCTACATACCGATATAACATGACCATAACAAATGCATAAATATGTATTATGAATAGATTATAAAAAGCAAGAAAAAAAGATCATGATACAATCAGACTGTTTGGTTCATAAATTGTGCGGTGAATTCAGCATGCATAAAATCGCAGAATAATAGGTATTGTAACATACAATCATACCTACAGTCTGTACCTACGCTATCGAATAAGATCCGAGAGCTTCTAGGCTAGGAAGTTTGGTGTGCCAGTAAGGAAAAAACAACTTGATAACTTCGTCAACTTCAACTTGGAAATAATAATCTTGTATTTAAAATGCTGGTTACTTTTTTGTATCGAAGATCGACGACGATGATGGTGATGATGAAAATAGTCGGCGGTGGTCCCAGTTATAATATAACGTGATCTCGAGAAAAGAGTTAGAATTGCTGTTTGCTGCTGATTATGACGACGATGACGCTCTCGCTAGTTGTGCATATCACGAAAATGTAAATACTAACTGCCTCCAGTTATCACAATCTGCATGAGTAAAACTGGCGTTTGTATGGAGCAACGTCGACAATAGAAACAAATCTGACGAAGATGCACGAAAGATGACGGCGGTGTTGTTGATTATGTTCGCTGGGCTCTCTACTTACAGATAGAGAACCCTTTTATCATCTTCAACAACAACATAGTCGCACTATTATTGTAACAAGCATGTACTGTTTTGTATCATCATCTTCTGTTATCTATAGCTCACTCCGTGGCACTTTGTACTAGCTGCTATGCTATAAAATTATGCAAACGAGTTTTTTTCTCCTATTTTTTTTAAAAAAAACCTAGTTGCCAAGGTCACATTGCCCGTTTCGACCGCTATGCTTACCTATGTAGTCACAGATCACCAACTTATTTGTAATACTTGCGCTCATCAAAGGATGCACCATGCAGATATGTCTTTTTTATCTTCGCTGTAAAAGACTGATACACGTTGTCTTTCTTACTCGTAATCAGCAGCTTGTTGCCTACTTGTTTGAATCAATGCGACAATGCTGGTATGCCTATACAGTAATAATGCAGTGGGTAGAGACGCTACTAATCAACGTAACATTGCGTAGCAGCATATTCACAGTCAAGTTTGTGGAAAATGATGATGGTTTGCTAAAGACTGGAGAGGGAAAAAAATCAGGTAAGAAGATGAATCGTTGGAAAACTGGAATCCTATGTGCTATTTGCCGCAAGAATATAATACTGTTTTCATTTTTAAACAATCAAGTTGTGTGCGTAGAATAAGGTGCGGTAAAATCAAGACGAGAGAGGGAGGATAAGACTAGTTTTTTGTTTCGCTCTTTATGTTATATCAGTTGATGAGCTTATATTTCTTTTTTCGGTTGTGTGCGCCATGATGACGAGAAAGAGAGATGGAAATCAAGGTGATGCTACAAAAGGATTTTTTTTCTGGTGTGCATGCAGTATTTATGTATTTTATATTATGTGCATTCTTTTGTTTAAAAAACTAACTAATTAGAAGATAAATTACTCGATTAGTGTTACCGCAATAAGTCACTGCGCGTTATCTCTCTTCATCGTCGACATGATGTAAAATTAATTATGAGACATTGTAAAAGCTGGATTTAGACCGCATCTTGGACGCTGCTTGCTAACTACAAGTTACTAAAAAATTCTAAAATAAGATATTTTATCATATGCCAACGCTAAATTTATAAAGAATTCTAGACATTTAACTCTTATTTAGGTATTATATTTGAAATTATCCCGCGAATTCTTTGTAGGCTTGACATGTTTGTACTCCTTGTAAATAGTACTCCAGTAATGTAAAAGAGGAAAAACTACTGACTTGGAGTCATTTTTTGTAGAATTCATGGTCAAGTCGATCCGTCAGGTTTTTTTATTTTTCTTGGGTGCAAGCAAATTACTCAAAAGCCAAACAAATACATACGTGTATGATAAGGATAAAGTTTAGAGATGACAAAAGAATGAACTGAATTCTCTATTGACTTCATATCAGTTTCTCCATCTAACTTTACATCTGCATTTTCACAGCTTCTGTTCCGATTGTTAAGAGCCCAAAGGAAGAGCCTTATAAAATCTTAAACAACACGGCAGTTAAAATGATGGTCTCCTTTGCTCCCGTTGGGGTTATAAATCTCATCTTGAATATCTACGTTTTTTATGGTACAACAAAGCCGAGATTTAACAATGCGGGGGGACAAGGCTTGAACGAGTTCATAGCGTGCAGATCTTTTCTCCGTACATTTCCGAATGACTCGTCATCATACCAGGTTTGATATTGTATAGTATAATACGTTGTTGTTTTCCCAAAGAAGAAAATTGTTTCATACCCACGAATGAACTATTTATCCTATATTACATCTGTGCAGATGCACGCTAGCTCCTAATCCGTGTAGAAGTAGTAGTCGTTTTGATTTTTTTAATATAAAAAACCTTTTTTTGTAAATAAAATACCCCTCGTGGTGGTATGTCGTGCTACCTTTTTCTATCCCACAGGTACAGGAGATACAACAGTAAAGAGAATTATTTAATCTTGTTAATTACATTGACCTGTCGTTCCGTTGTTTCTTGCTCCTGTTGCAGCGACCAAAACAACCCTTTCTGAATTGCCGAGTGCATCATAAAGTATTAAAGTGGTAGACACTAAATTATCTTTATAAGGATCCACCTTCGCTTTGTACGTTCAAAATATGCGGCACTGAATCATTTTGGACAAAGAGAAATTATATCGCTGTCTGGTTACAACGGTATAATTTATAATTCCATCGAACAAAAAAAAATAATAATTTACGCTCCCTCATTTTCGGACAGATTTCTTGACTGTTTGTATTGATGAAAATGATTGTTGTGCGGTAGGTCTGATCCCAAATCCAATACATTAAATATCCATTCTTATAAAAATCTAATAAAAACACTTGGTGAGTATCGTCATTATTATCATCATCTTAATAATAATGACGGTATGTTTTGGAGTTTTTTTTTTAAAAAAAAGTTATTTTGTGATCCTGAGGTAAAGCTGTATTTTTCCGATTTTTGGAATCTTTTCATAGTTTGTTAATTGACTTTAAGAGAAAAAGTGCAGAGCTATGTTTCGTGCAATTCGTGGGAATATTGGAAGTTTATTTTTTTAAACAATCGACAAAAACAGTACAAAAAGCTGGCGACAACTTCGAAATTAAATGCAACTAACCAGTACGAAGGTGTATTAGCCTGGCTGGTTATTTTATATTTTTTGATTGCATTTTAAAATGACTTAGGGTATAAGAACAGTGTGTGAAAGTTGAAACGAGTCTCATGCTACTTGTTGCTGCAACCTATTCTCTGCTGGTACACCCACTTTACCTTATTACGGTGAGAATGTACATGTTTCCCGTGACTGCACTCTCATTCATGCAGAAATATTACAGGATCCAAAAAACGGTCCTTTTGAAGCATCTCTTTTTCCCATTCGCCTCCTTTTGTCTTTATTGTGATTTCTTTTATAAATATATCGTTGTTTGAGCCATAAAGTATAAAAGTTTCATCAATTAGTTTTCTAGCTGAAAAAATAACACGATATTCAGGACAGGGACACCCACCCCAATACACAGTTCCTTCCAGCTCGATTCAAGTGTGTAGGCCAATAGCCGAACGAAGAGCGTGTGTGCAGTACAGTAAAGTTGATCATTCATTATCCTCCGAAGAGTTACTTACTTGTATTTCTAATGTTACAGGACGTTTTTTGTTTAGCAAGTTGTTTATGTGAGTCTGGTCTCGCTGCCATTATCCCATGCATCCCCTTGTAAAAGTGATTTGAAAGTGTAGTATAACCATAATAGGACTATGAGCTGTTTTACTGTGGACATACTTATATGCCACAGGTGCAATAAATGGGTTGGATATTTTTTTATTACCACCGGTAAACCTATACCCATTACAAACATATGAAAAGGGGAACTCAAGTTTTTATGCATACCTACCTCGCTTTTGTTGAGGTAGCTCAGGTACAGTGATTTTTCCCTCACGCTGAACACTCCAGTTAACAAAAAAACTCTCCCAGTTTCAAACCTTTTTGCTTTTCGTTACCAATTATTGGTCTAATCCGTTCTCCTTAAGTAGTCCAGGGTCATCTTCACCGTCATCAAGTTTTATTAAGGGTCTATTGACGAGAAAAATGAGAGTTGCATTGTGACAGGGAAACTCATATGAGGAGATGAGTCCATTGCGTCTTGTTGGGCTAATGTACGGAGACGTTGCAACAATAAATGTAAGCACGCATGGCGAAGAGACAAGATAAACCATATTTTTCCTGACAACTTTTGCGTCTTGGTACAGGTTATTACAACCTTTTTGTGTGTATTTGCTGTTTCCTAGCTCAGATTTTAGGAACAAGAGATTCGTTAAGTGCGTGCGTCTCTGGCTGGGTTGCTGCGTATGAGTGTAGTTGGAGTTGGAGGGAGCATGTAAATAGAGTTTTGTGAGAGCATGAAATAAAGCACATTGTTTGACGATCAGGTTCATTTTCTTTTCTTTCGTCCGTTCATTCAATTCATGGATCACTTGGTTGATTGAACCCTTGAAAACCGAGGGAAGACAGCCAAGACGAAAAAAGAAAGTTTTGAATGGTTATGACAGTAATAGCTTTTTTGCCTATGGGTCCCTTCACTGTCCAGTTTTAGTATGTCAATTGAACATGCATGGGCATCAATATACAAAAGCATCCTGTATAGGTAGCTATATTTCTATAAATGCTGTGTTTGGGTTCTCCACATGGCGGCTCCACAGGGACGTGACGGCAAAACCTCTCTGGTTATAGCAGTATTTTCTTTATTCTATCTTGTAAAACAAATAATAATGTGGTATTCTTAGAATCAACTTTCTCTGACTAACAACATGCTTGTATCAGTCCAGAACACACATTTTGAGGTATTTTTGAGAGCAGATAAAACTCGATCGATTCGATGCAGTCATTATACGTATGTACAATTAGGTACAATAAGATATATAATTTACTGTAGTGAATAGTATACAGTATACCACCAGTAGCTAGTAACAAACACAGTTTTCTTTGAATACAACAAACAGCAAAGAAAATCATTTTTACAGGAAATTTACCCCCGTACATGTTGCTAAAGTAAACTGAAATTTCCAGCAACTCTAAATCATACGAGGACAATCAAGAATTGTATGCTTGTGTTGTTCAAACAGGAAAAAAGTCACATTCAATCATCCCTTTTTAAATAAATAATAAAAATGAACAGTGATGAATGTCTGTGTCATATCTCTTCCTACAAATGTCTTGGAAGAAATTTCATCAGAAATTTTTGGGTATAAATATGTACATAACAAGATACAGGTTAAACCTAACCCGTCCATTGTTCCTCAGTTCGAGAGGCAACAAGTTTGACAAGACATGGTCGTAGTTGACTCATAAAAATCAGCACATATCACGAGTAAATATTGATGGTTAAAATTATTTTTGCTTGCTCATATTAAATGAGAATGAGAGACAGAAAAATTTATATTCTTCAACAAAACAAACAATGATAGCAGAAAATTCATTATCTTTCATGATATATTTTATAGTGTAGTAAAATGTACAGACAAAAGTTTTTTTACTCAACGTTTGTACGAAAGGAAATAAAAAAACACACGGAAGAGCGCTTGCCTAGAAAAATATTATTGTACTTTTAACATATGTACGATGATGATGTCATTTTATTTAGAGCTTCTTGAGCAAATACAAAAAAAGATACGTATATATATGGTTTAAAATCCATTCTCATATAATATGAGTTGAAGTAAACAGGCACTACCATAATAGTGGTTTATTGTGGTGTGGAAAAAGTGCTAATAAGCAAGTTTCCTTTATAATCCTAATCATCGTCATTATCGGTTAGGATGCAGACGGACGGACCATCCAATTGCAAGTGTGGTAAAGCTATGGGGATCTTTTACAAATTATATGTGTATAGAAGGAGTATAACCAACCGACATTGACTACCTACATGTCTTACTCATGGGAGTAAGTGAGAAGATCTGCTGAAAGTGCTGGTTCATGCAATGTATTCATATTATTCATGCATACAAGTATGAAAAATAACGGTGAATTTTGTAAGCCCAGCCGCCGCAGCAAATACCTAACCAGAAACGGGAGGAGAGAAAGGAAATATTTTTGTGGCGGTGAAAAAACTGGTTAGTGATTTAGCGAAGCATGCATGGTGAATAGATGTATGTAATATATTGTATATGCATTGCATATTCCGCTGTAGATACGCTGTATCAGCTTTATAACTATAAACCTGACAAACAAAAAACACCTGAAGTGCATGGAAGAGGAACGACATATTATATTATATAACATTCATGAAAAAAGCACTCTTATACAGAAATTCTTAGCCAAGATTGGATTGTGGTTGAATTGTAGAAATAATGAGCACGACGACGTTGGCGAAGATGATGGAGGTAGATAGCAAAAATGTTTCCTATGGTCTCTCGACAATGCCGTTTGAATACAGTTGAGAAAAAAGTTAGGAAGGAACCAAAAACAACCTGCGCGAACGAAATGATTTTTCCCATATGTGTGTACTTCCCTGTATATCTGCATTAAACTAGTACCTGTCTGAATTTCACGTGAGCACTTCAATTAATGCACACTGAGAAAAAAAACCGACAGAAATGGCGTTCCTCGTCATCAAAGCGTACATAGATTCATGGTACGACAAGTATGATAGCGAGCGGAACCTCTGCTGTGTTTGTGTGTAGCTAAAAAAAAGTTTTGCACGTAAATACGTGCTTCTTGTGAAGGTGTATGTGTATTCCTGATGCTAGTATACATCAAACGTGAAGGGATGGACGCTAAAATATAACAATAATAATAAAAATGATGATATAAAAACGAGAAATAAAGATATAAAAAATAAAAGTAACAAAATGCTTTTCTTTTCTTTCTACTTTTTTATCGGAAGAAATGATAACAGTGGATGGTGATAATGGCGATGAGAAAAACCAGCAAATATGAGTGTAACAGCCGCTTGTTTCGTTAGTTGAGGGAAAATCTGAGGCAAAGAATTGTATTTTCCACTCCACCCTACTCTGAGGTTTCCTTTCTCTCTGAAACTTGAAGAAAAATTACCCGCTAACGGTGTGCTGTTGCTATTACGTTCTCTCTGGCTTGTGTCACTGATATGACCACGCAGCGGACACGGGGAGGAACACTACAACACGATATTATGATTGGTGTTATTATAGGAAGAGACAGCACAATATGAAATGCGCGAATATTTATAATACGAGTAAGATATTTTATTATTAAGGAGGCTGCAAGTGAAGTCACTCACCACCATACCACCACCGTCACCATTATGTTATGTAAAACCTTTCCTTTGTTAATAATTCTATTGCGATGTTGAAAATCATAGACATATATGCATTTATAAACAATAATAAATGGCTGTAAGACGATTATATGATGACGGTGATGATAACATAGTACATGAGCAATTTCCCAGCATAATAAGAACACTCTGGTAAAATGTATGATTATTTTTGTACAGTTCATGAAAACCTCTATGCAAACTGCTCTCAACCATTTTCCTTCACATGAATCTTCCGTTTTCACTTTAACCAAAATCAAAACGAACGGAATAAAAACGCAAACGTGAAGAAAAAAACAATGGTAATAATAATGATAATGATAACAATGGGAAAAAGTACGCAACGGTGTACTTCACCCCTACTTGTTGGTTTGGATGATATAAAATAGTACGTATATACAATACGTATGTATCGGTGGCGTTTTTTTATCTAGCTGCTTAAACCTTTGCGTGAGGTAAATGTTACATGCTACCAGGATAGGGACAGTTGTCTGATTTTGCCAGAGTTAAAAGGCTTCATGTAATTATTATTATTTTGTAATATATACGAATTCACTCTACAGGGTACTTTTATTTTTTGTCGCATTTATTACGTAAGCGGGCACAATTACTAATTTTGTTGTGGTTGTCATTTCAGTTGATAGTGTTTGTTGTTTGTGCGTGATGACGTCCTGTTTGAAAAATGAACGTATGTACTTTTGTCAGACAAAGTTGTATACATAATACAAAATACAATTGCCTGGTGAGTTTTTTTGCTGCACAAAATAAAATAATGGGATGTTTGATGTTTCCCTGTATTTGTATAACCACTAATAACCGGCTCTTTGTGGACTTGGATTAAAAGACAGCTCATTAGAATGATGTTGATTTTCTGCAAATGTTTCACCGTGCAAGGTCATCAATAAAAGAGGGTGAATAAACTGACGCAGCTATAGTAACCACTATTAGGGTACGCTCATAAAAACACTTTGATTTGTTGCATTTTTCTTGTCCATATCAGGTTACCTAGTAGCTGGTCAAGATGATAACCATGATCTTCTAGCAGCAAAGTAGTTTCAGTTGTGCCGTGGCGTTTCATATTATAATCTGCATTTTCCAAAGGCTGTGTGATTGGATTGCAGTTTAAACGGAATCGTTATTTCATTATGAGCTCAAGTAGGTATGCCTGTAAGGCTGTCTTTGTTAGGTAAATTTTGCTGGCTGCTCTATATGTCTACTATGCTCTGTTGCTATGTATCACTGCTCCTGATGTACGTTCCCGTACTGCCTACCAAAACAAGTGGCAAATTGATTGAAAAGGGTGTGGAGCTAAATCTCGCAAATTTATGCGTGCTTCCTGTACTACCACAACATGACTCACTATACCTTCAGCTTCACTTTTAAGATCTCCACTGGATACATGCTCATAAAAAGTGGTATCAGACTAGAGAGGTAGCATCATCAGTATCATTATCAGTTGTCGTCGTGGCTGATCGTACCAGTCAAGTTGACGGTGTGCCTATGTACGTGCATGAAAAGTCCATAAAGTAAACCATAAATTAATTCCAACAAAAACTTTTCTATTCCATTGGTTTTGTTGGGGTAGCTCACTTAAAAGTATTTCAAGACATACATACATAAATGAATAATCATCAATGTACAAGGACAAAGTTTAGGGAACAGTGGACGCTTATTATTACACACGACGACATGACAGTTTGTTTGTTGAAAGTAGAGGTACATATCTAGTCATCGTTGTTGTGTAAACCTACATGGACTAAATACATTTATTTAACTTCTTGCACTGGTTGTCATGCGTATCTCCACAAATCAATTGGACGTGTTTTAAGAACAAGACGGAATGACGCTGCCAACAGTTGCAAAACGTACGCTTGCGCTGTTGATTGTTACAAGACGTTTTGACATGACCTTGACCATTTTAAATGAATTTATAGTTTATTAGAACGATTTTAATTTGACAGCTGGCTTGAAGATGCACGCATGCCTGGGGCCACCAAAATGTACATTGAACAAAGCTAGTCGTTCCCCGGATTCTGTTCTGATAATTAAGGGTACAGCCCATTCTTATTCAAAATGTCATATTAACGTCTATACTTTATCTGGATACATACTAAACGATGCAGGATGACAAGCTTTTATTTCTCTCTCGGTTGTCCATTTCCAGGAATGCGTGAGTTCACTGTGTAAATATGTAGTCAACATGGAGTTCCTTCCAAAATAAGTCATAGTAGTTGTCTTGGTTGCGCTTATAGTAAGCTAGTGAGTCAAAGGTTTCTTTTAAAGGAAAAAAACATATTTATGATCCTATCGTCATCGTTCGTAGATAGTAGTACTAATAAATATTTGTAAATAGTAGTGTAGGCACATGTAGCATATTGTAGTGTAGTGTAGTATTGGCGTTAAAGTCAGCCAAATTAGTTTTAAGG